>BCLF01000019.1:144686-191553 GCA_001602275.1 Zoysia japonica
TTTACAAAAGTAGGATAGACAAGAAATTTTAGCGCAACAAAATTATTATCACCTTTTTTAGATCGATGTTCAATAATTTTCTTCTCATTTTCAGCAATACCTTTTGGCGTGTTATCATCAATCTCATCTTGGGCTATGCATGGAACAATGTGTATCTCTTCTTTCTCCTTGTATGTATCACTTTCATCTTCTTGTTTGATCTTAATTTCCTACAAAATGTTAGATGCAATAGGAGGTACAGTAGAAAACTCCTCCTCCAAAGAGTGTTCATCACAACAAAACATAGATTTCAAAGATGTATCAACGAAAAATTTTCTCATAAAAATTTTAGCATCACTCCATGTCAGAGAATATTTTTTTATATAGAAATGTTGCCACAAAGTTAAAGCATGATCAACTAATGCATGACCAACATTCAAAAGCTTTCTCCTATCACTCATACGGCATTGTCTAAATAAATTATCCATATCATTTTCTCAAACAATATATTTAGTAGAATCTAAACCATTATATAAAGAAAGAGATAAAAAAAATATAGTTACTTATGGAAGGACATGATGTAGCAATGGTCTGAAACTTATGTGTTTTTTTATTATTTGCAACATCTCTTTGCAGTAGATTACATCTCGTAAAGTTTGTCGCAATATTATTGTATTCACCTCCTTTTCATCATGTCATGGATAGAAAATAGCATATGGATAGCAAAAATATTATTCCTACAACTACAGTAAGTGGGTGGTGAAAATTTCGCAAAAGAAAATGCCTTACCGAGCTCTTGCAAGATTCTTACCAAAGCAAAGCAAAGGATGGTGCAACCAGTGGCAGGAGAAACCAGAGAGTCGTAATTCCACAATTACAGAGTCAAATACAGTGCTGATCCGAGGTATATATGTGGAGCTTGGAGGACTGAAATAATGATTAGTGGAACACAATTCTATAACAGATAGTAATATTGAATAAGTGTTTTAAGTATTATGTTCTAGTTGCTAGCCCAATCTTATAAAAAAATTCTAGATGTTACAAGAATATGAATGAAGATATCAAAGGGCAGAAACAACACAAATGAGAAGGCTCTAGAAATCAGAAAAATTTTCAACACTTGAAAATTCAGCAAAGGTTAGTTCTCGGCTTCTTGGTCTACAAAATTATTTATTTTTATTTTATTTTTTGGATATTTTTCTCTAAACCAGAAGCACAAAAGATGATACACGACCAAATTTCAGATCAATATGATAAAAGATGTAGCCTGAAGAAAATCATAAATTTCTGTTAAATATGTGCTGAAACTTCGGAGCGCGAAAACAGATACTTCTGTTATTAATTTGTTGAATCTAGGGTCGTGGGAGGATGAGAACTTTTCGGTAGATATCCAAAAAGTACTTATATATTAAATTTAGAGTACGAAAACAAAAATTATGACTATTTTAATGATGGATCTCTGAATCAGATTTGTTTGAAAGGCTGAAAATAAATTCGGATTTCAAATTGGATGCGAATTTTGTGGACGTTTTTGTTGATGATTGAGCAGCGGATAAATATGGAGATGTGGATATATGAAGCGTGGATCTGGTTGTGATCGAAATATGGGTGGGTGGGTGGGATAAATTTTCAATGCAACAAAAAAAACAATTAACAGATGTGACACGATAACAGATCTGAACACGATGTGGATGAACGATGAAGAAAAACACCTAGATACAAAAAGATCATGAAATCCAGCAACCAAAACACAAACTAAGGACACAAACTCAACACTACGGACTCTAAAATAAAATTATGCAAAGGCTAAACACGGCTTGGACAGGGGAACACCTAACGATCTACAAATTTTTTTGTGTTGCGGCTTTTCTGTGGACGATAGGATGAATGCAAAATAAACAAAGATAGTTGTGAACCTGACGGTATACCTGAAGCTCTGATTACTACTTGATGTGTACGTGGTTCTCGATCTTTCGTCAGGTCGTGATAACTCTCGATTTGGCAGAGATGCAACACACAATCGATCCGGCCTCAAATCAACACAATTCGAACCCCGCAATCGCAGCACTACTTCTCCTCTGGTTATCAACCGTGCACACACGATTGACCTCACCAAGAAGGCTAATCCCTGTCTGCGAATCGAAGAACACAAGGAAGAACAAGGAAGAACGCAACTCACTTGCGAAATCTGGATTGAATCACGAAGTTAGATAACCAACAAGCCGTCAAACGGCGAAACTGTTTGGAAATAGGAGATAACTAATCAAAACCTCCATCTAGTGATGGTGGCTACTAATTATATAGAGTTTAGGTTGACCTTAGGGGTAGACCCTAATACTAATGGGCCTAGAAAAGATACATGACCCAAAGGGCAAAAGATAGTGTCGCAGCATTCGGACAGTTTCTGGACGTCATCTTATTTCAATGATTCCTGCTGATTTCGGTCGAATTTGGAGATGAGAATGGTGCTGTTAGAAGGTTTATCTTGTTAGCTTTCTAACAGTATCTAGAACGTTTAAAACGGAGCTCGTATGAGACTGGGGCATCCGTTTTTGTATAGACTGCTCTTGGATCCCGAGTCGGACTTAACCCTAGTTGAATCTTCAATTCCTTCTTCATGCTTTTCTTAACTCTCTCTAATGCTCCTAATCATGACAAAGTTATTAGGTAGCAATCTATTCTCAAAGAAAGAAAAACATGTGTTTAGGAACGAGCTCACCTCTAATCTCAACTGTCGTGCGTGAGTTCCATCAATACTAATTTGAGGACTCTTGTATGTATCTAAAGGAGTGATGTCCTCATCAACTAGAGGCTTCACAGTCAGAGCATGCAGCTACCACAGCCGAGCAGCCCAGTCTTCAGTGCAAATATCTTGGTCGAGGTCAGATATTCTCCAGAGGAAGCAGCTCAAGCCCTTGCCAGTGCAGATCAGTTAGCTTCAGTTGAGGGCAAGGAGCCATCTCCGACATCTTCCTCCGGCCTAAATGCTTTTGATGATATTGAGCAGCACGGAGGAGACTAGTCAGCAGCAGTAGCAGCTCAGCCAGCAGAGGAGCAGCCTCCGATTGTCACTGCACCCACCTCTTTAGCCGCACAGGACTAGATCTTCTGCAGGAGTTGGGTGAGAGACATGAGGTGTATCGTTCTGAGAGCTAGCTGTCTACGGGGGCCGTGGATGGGTAGATAGGGCTTTTGGAACTTATTTGGCGAACTTCATTGTCTTTGTGTCATTTTGATGAGCTTGTGTTTCATTCGACTCTTTTGGTTCATTGGAATGTACTCAGTTTTTGGAATAACCCTGTGGTTTATTTGTGTATTGCTCCTAGTGCTTAATTGTTTTGCAGGTTTCCTTGTGCATGTGCGCTCCAATCTCAATCTCTTTCGTGCACGATTCTTTGTCAATCCAGCGTTCTCCCTCTCTATTTGCTTCCTCGGTGCCATCTTTTTGGATGATTATATGACAAAGGGGGAGAGAGCTCTAGCAAACAGGGGAGAACTGGAGGAGAGCAATGCTACCTACCCACGACAAAGGAGGGGAACTCTTGAAAATCTTTCTGAGTCATCAAGGTAAGGGGTAAGTGTTCTTTTAAGATGTATTTTATTCTCTATCTTCTTTCATCTCGTTTAGATTGTTTGTGAGTACTATAGTTGTCATCAATCACCAAAAAAGAAGAGATTGTAAGCTTCACGACCTTTGAAGTCCCTTAAAAGGTATGAATTGATTTTGGTGATTAAATGAGCAACAATAGGTACTGGTTGTGTTGCAGGTACCACCCAACTAATTCTACATCAACATGGTGGGTTTCCATGCTAGATGACGAGAATGAACCCTAGAAGAAGAGTTGCCGGGCTTCGGAGGACTAAGGCTAAGGACTAGCTAGAGAGTCATTGGAATGCCAATACTATTAAAGGGGTAAGGTCATATGTCTCTTATCATATAAGTGTTAGAGAGTGTGAATGCTCTTTAGATCCTCAGAAAGCACTAAAGATGGCAGAGGAAGCGAAGTCGAAGACCGGAGCTTAAGAACCAGCTGAATACTCAGTCACCGGACTGTCTGGTGAGGTCACCAAACAGTCCGATGAGCCCTGGAGGAGCCAGTCCAGAGAGAGGTGCTCTTTGGATAGGTGTCTCTGGGAGTCCAAAAGTAAAAGTCACCGGACAGTCCGGTGAAGGTATGCACCAGACAGTCCAGCGTCCTATGGAATGGATTCCAAAGAGGGTGCTTCCCTGGCAGAGGAGGAAGAAGGGTCAGTAGACAGTCCGGTGGTCCAGTCACCGGACAGTCCGATGATTGCATAAACCAGTCAGCTTTATGACATCACATCTCAACGGTTGTTTTTGGGCTTGAGCTTATTTAAACCGTGGAGGGGGATGTTTTCCAATGTGCCCTTGATCAGAATTGCTAGAGCCAAGTTGTGAGAGGCGAAGAGACACCACCAAGAGAGAACATTGCAAGATTAGAGATCTTTGGCGCTAGTAGAAGAGTGATAGGGAGCATTCATCCACTTCTAGAGCTTGTAGGGCTTGAGAGGACTGATCTTTGCTTATTACTCTTGGTGTGGGCAGCCTAGACTGGCTAGGAGTCGGTGCTCAAGCTTCTGAGGAGATTGTGAAAGACATCGCCAAGTTTGTACATAGTTTCGAGTCCCTCGCTCGAAAGGGACACCAAGAGGGAGCGCCTGAGCCTTGCAGGCTTAATCTAGCGTTTGGGTATTGTGTGCGATAGCCAAGCCACCGATGTCTTCACTCTGAGAGTGAGGCGTACCCTTGTAAGCATCATTCGAGGAACGACGGGAGGGACCAGGACTCCAACGGGAGTGGTCCAACGAGGATTAGAGGAAGGCGCCTACCTTCCGAAACCTCAGAAAAAAACACTGAACACTCTCTATCTCACTCTCTTTACTTACTGTATTTACTTACCGTTTGAGTAGTGTGATAGGTTGTTCTTTGATTCCTCTTAGTGGCTATTGTGCTAGTGCTTGCTTGTTGTTATTTTCATATCACTAGCTTTGTTAGGGGTCTTGGCCTACTAGACTTGTTTAAGTTTGCTTCCGTTGAGTTCAAGTCTTTTAGTTTAAGTTTATAGTGAAATTAGTGCTATAAGTCTAACAATTCAACCTCCCTTCTCGGTATCCTTGATCCTTACAGATAGCAATTGGTAATCATGGTTGGCCAATAGAACTCAGCTCTTCTGAACAACTATTTCATTTTCGGAGCCGATTGATGCATATCACAAATGCCTTCATGGACTTCCCTCATAGCCACTTTGGCCTCATCATCACCCAACTATTTTAAGACCAAATCGTCTCCCGTTTGGAGGTATAATTCACCATCAATCAAAATATATTTGAAAGCTGTCCCATGGACTCTAACATCTCCAAGCCAAATGTATGAGACTATGAGTTGGACTACGAATGTATGAGAATATGGGTGACCTCCAATCAAGTGATTCGTTACTATCACAATTTGACGTGTTAGCATCCAAATGATCTAGTTCTAGCACCTCAAGCATCGGTTTCTTAAAGACTAAAAATTTACCTCTACTAACCTTGTAACCCGATGCTTGTTATGCCAACTCATTTGCTTTACTATTTTCTAGCCTAGGCACATGATGTATATCGAACTCATCCATCCCTCTAATGATGTCTAGACATTTGTCCAAAATAACATTCAACGATCCATCTAAGCATTGAAAATTTTCAACAACTTATTGCACTACTAATAACGAATCGTCGAAAGCCTCTACATATTTAACCCCCATGGACTCTAACATCTCTAAGCCGAACAACAATGCTTCATATTTGGCTTGTTATTAGTACAATCATACTCTAATCGGTTCAATCCATCAAAATACAACTTTCAAGGGCAAAAGTAACATAACCAATATCTAAATCATGCTCTAAATCAATTCAATGTTCAACAATAAAATTAGCAACAATTTGGCCTTTCATAGATTTCAATGATTCATAAGCCAAATCACATTCAATCAATGCATAAGCCCATTTACCAAGCCTACCACTAGAAATCAGCCTATGCAGCATATGCTTAATAACATTGGTTTGACAAGCAATCACACAAGTGCTAGATAGCAAATAATGTATCAACTTAGTGTAAGCATGATACAAGGAAAAGCATAGTTTTTCGATGAGAGTATACCTTGTTTTCACATCCACCAACCGTCGGCTCACCTATGTGATCACATACTCCTTTCCTTCAACCTCTTGCATCAAAACAGCACCAACCACATCATCTTCCGCCGCTACGTAGAGACAAAAAGGGACTCCTCTCTTAAGCGCCCTAAGAACCGGTGGTGAAGTCAAGTATTCTTTGATCCTCTCAAATGCTTCTTGCTGTTTTGCCCTCAAGTGAATTTGACTTCATTTTTTTGTCGAAGAATAAGAGTAAATGCATTAATCTTTCCCAGCAAGTTGGAAATGAAGCGCCTCAAGTAATTCACTTTTCCTAAGAAGCTTTGCAACTCCCTTTTACATGTAGGCGCGTGCACATTACTAATTACCTTTATCTTCTTAGGATCTACCTCTATGCCCTTTTCATGAATGATGAAGCCCAAAAACTTTCCGGCTGATACACCAAAAGCACACTTGAGTGGGTTTATTTTTAAACTAAAACGGTGCATCCGGTCCAAAGTGAGATGCAAATCGGTCAAGTGAGAATCTAAAGCGGCCAATTTGATCACCACATTATCTATGTAAATCTCCATGATGACACCAAGCAAATCATGAAAGATAAAGTTCATGGCTCTTTGATATGTGGCACCCGCATTCTTTAACTCAAAAGTCATGACAACCCACTCAAACAAACCTACAAAACTGGGACACCTAAAAGCCGTTTTAGACATATCCTCTTCGGCCATGAAGATTTGGTTATATCCGCATTACCATCAAGAAAGCTAATAACTCTATGGCCAGAAGCGTCATTAATCAACATATCGGCTATAGGCATAGGATACTCATCTTTAGAAGTGGTTCTATTCAAATTTCTGAAATCAATGCAAACTCTTATCTTACCGGTGTTCTTCTTCTCCACCGGCACGATGTTGGATATCTAGTCCGCATAATTGCAAGGTCTTATGAATTTAATCTCCTCTTTAATCCGATCACGCATATTCGGGTTGAATCTTCTCATCGGTTGCTTAAAAGATCTAAAACCAGCTTTTATTGGCAGCTGATGTTCAACTAGCTCGCGGCTCAACCCGAGCATCTCATTATAAGACCAAGCAAAACAATCCACGTATTCTTTTAGCAAACCGATTAACTTCACCTTGTAATCGGCTTTTAGATTTCGGTTTATAAAAGTTGGCTTAGGATTACCATCGCGGCCAAGGTTCACCTCTTCAAGAGGATCGACCGATGTAAATTCTTGTCCTAACTTATCTATGTCCTCTATTTCTTCTATAGCTTCACACATATCGTTCGTGTTGGATCGATAGTGTTCCACTAATCAATATTTGACTCTATTAAATCACTTTATATGACGAGCCAATTTTCCATCAGCTTTACATTGACAGGTACAAAACCATCTCTAGTTACACTAAGAAAATCATAATCCATCAATTCTAAACCGGTCAAGCACTTGACGGTGTCATGCAGCAAAGAGGATGATTCGGCCATAGCAACACAAGTCGATGCATACACATGAACAACCTCTACATCATCACCAACCCATTGTATCAAGAATTGATGTAATGTAGAGGGAATAAATTTATTGGCATGAATCCAATCATGCCCTAAGATTAAGCTATAACTACCGCGCACATCAGCAACAAAGAAAGCGGTAGCCATAGTCTTGTCCCAACTGTGAGCTCCATAGAAGCGACCCCTTTAGCCTCGATAGGGTCTCCTCCTCCCACACCTTCAAAGTCATGTTGGTCCGAATGAGCTCGTCATCGGCCTTACCTAGCTTCTTAAACAAAGAATATGGCATTAGGTTAACGATAGCACCGCTATTCACAAGTATGCAAGAAATCGGTGAATCATTAATATGACCTCTCACGTAGAGGGGTTTGAAATGGTTTTTTGATTCTTTGGGCTTTTTAAAGATAACGCTCTTCGGCCCAAAGTCATATTGTGCCATGACTTCTTCTTCCTCTACGAGAGAATAATCGAAAAGAGACAAACAAATGGTGTTAATGTCCATACCTTTCTGAGGCAGTGTAGGCTCACAGTCCAAGAGGTCGTCGTCGTCGAACTCAGACATATCGACATATCCTGTGGGCGAAGGTGCTGTGGAGTTCACTCCCAAGAAGGCGTCGGCCAAACCTAGTGGCTTCGGAGTAGCCATCGCTTCCTCCGTCACCGGTGGAGTGGGAGCCTCAGGCTCCTTGACTCTCCACTGCTTACTTTGAGGGAGCATTGGCTTGATCTCGTTGAATACCTCATCGCTCTTCTTCTCTGCCTCCTCCTCTCGCATCTTCCGGAGGTGCAGCCTTTGAAGCTTCCTCTTTTGAGTGTGGGTTAAGCCAGGCAGACACAATCTCGGTTGTGTGTACTTGGAGGAGCTCTTGCTGCTGCTAACTTCATGATCATGGGAGGCTTTTTTGACCAAATCATCTAAAGTGATCGATCCCGTGAAGACTCTCCCGATTTTGATATCGGTTGCGGTGATTTTCATGACACCTCCGGATACGCTTTTTTGATGAACAAAAGTAGAAGAGGCAGGTTCATTACCTTGCTTCGGGCGTCACTCCTGCTTAAGCACGGTGGTGGAGCCCCCTCCTTGAACTTTGATCAGTCGAGACTCCGTCCGATCCGGTATAGGGTCGGAGAGCCTTATGAAGACATCTCCCCTTGGTCCGTTCCACCCTGAATGAAATAGCGTGTAAGGTATCGGTGGAACGGGCATCGGTGGCACCGGCATCCATGGCCCCATGTATGGATGCCACACCAGAAACGGTGGGCAAAGCATAGGATGGAACCATGGAGGTGGCAATTCAAATCCATGTGGAGGAAGAGGAGGAGGCCCACGAACATCCGCGGTTTTCCTCATCTCCTTCCTAGGTGGGCTGCCTCCTCTCAGTGGTGATCTTGGACGCTTCACAAATCGATTGCTCAAGTCGGTCTTTTGGTTCTTGTACTTAGCCATGAGATGGTCCATGGCCTTACCTTCGTTTGTCTTCCACTTGCCCACCTTCGGATTCTTCGGCTTTATCATCTTGGGCTGTGGAGCTTTCCCCCTGGGTCTCGAGCCTTGGATGGTGACTTTGAGAGACTCTTGACCGTCGAGAGACTTCTCGAGCACCACCTTCCTAGAGGCCCCTTTCTCACTCGAAGAAATAGTCATCTCCTCCCCGATGATTACGTTATTCCCCTTCGTTGTATCGGCTTGATGAGGCCGAATCAACACCTTGGGGTTGAGCTCTAAAGTGTTGATGAGGAAGGGGTGCTTGTCGGTTTGCAGCTCTTTAAGACTCAATCGCGCCTCATTAAGGGCCGATTGGACCTGTCGACGAAAAACATTGCAATCGTTAGTAGCAGGAGAATAAGAGTTATGCCATTTACAATAAGCTCTACGCTTAACCTCATCCGCCGGAGGTAAAGTATATGCAATCTTAATGTATCCACCTTTGCGCAACTCATCAAATATTTTTCGCATTTAGCTACATCAAAGGTGTATTTCATATCATCTTTTCTGATTCTTATGAACAGGTTTGAGCGAATCACAAGCAAACAATTTGGCCTTAGATGACCAAACAAACTCGGCTACTAGGATGTCATTGAAATCATAATCAGAGATATTCGAATCATATTCCACGACGTGCACACTGTGGCGAGTCTAGTAATCATGTTTTATTTCTTTGCTTCAGCTTTCTTGAGCCGAAGCCCTTTGTTGGAGGTGAGTGAGCGTAAAAAAAATTGTATCCCTCTAACTTCTCCCTAAGGTGCGACCGTAAACCACTAAAAGCTAAGGTCCGCTAAATATTTTTCAAAAAGTGTCAAATTAAAGCATCGGTTCTTAACATCTCTAAACCGCCAAAGATAATTAACGATGGGTTCATCTTTTCCTTGCCGAACCAATGTTAAATGTGACAACTTTAATTCGTTGTCTCCGAAATAAAAGTGGTCATGGAACTTGCGCTCTAAAAACTTCCACGTGTATATGGAGCCCGGTGACAATGATGAAAACCAAGAGAAAGCGGTTTCGGTTAGCAATAAAAAAAATAATTGTACATTTAAAGCCTCACTATAACCTGCTTCTCCAAGTTGTGTTATATACTGGCTAATGTGTTCTCAAGTGGTTTTGCTATCTTCGCCATTGAATTTGACGAAGTCGAGAACATGCCATCCAACGGGATATGGGACCGAATCAAAGTATACGGGGTACGATTTTTGATAAATCTGGTCTCTTTCCTTTAGGTGTACCCCTAGCGTTTTGCGAAATTGTTTGTTCAAGTCCTCTTTAATGCGCGCCATACACTCCTCTTTGTTGGCAATGTGTGGCCTAGCGAAAGTGTTTGATGGTAGTCTTCATGGCACTAAATAATTCATTAGGAACGGGCCATGAGGGATACCCGTACCGTTTGGTGTGATAGGCGGCATGCTATACTCAACGGTACGGTAAAGAGGAACAAAACTAGCCAATTTGTTCAATCGGCTCGTGACCGAATTGAGGATGCTAGTGGTTGGCTCTACGCTAGCGGGAGACACTATCAAAGCATTACTTTGCACATGAGATAGAAAACTAGTTTGCCCACTAAACGAGTTTAACGGCATGCCATACGGGGGTTGTTCTACACTAGGTGTAGTCGGTGCTGATGTGCTAGTAGTAGGACTTACATGCTCAACATGAGAAGATGATGCAATACTAACATTTTTAGATTTAGACAAGTTCTCTTGGATCATGTATTGCATATCATTAGTCAAGACCTTTTTTAGATCGGCAAAGTAATATGAAAGGTCTTCAAAAGTAACAGGAGGGTGCGAAGATATGCTCACGTTGGCAGCACCCAGGCCGCGTCGTCGACGACGGTTGGAATAACGGGCTCCTTCACTTGAGAGATCGCGCCTTAACGGTCCTTCGCCAAGTACTCTTGCAGCTCCGCTCTTCTCATGCCTTGTGCGCCTCTTCGGAGGCTTTTCGACACTCTAAGAACGCCTTGAGCGCCTCCTCGGGCAACTCCTCCAAGAATAGCATGACGATGTTCGTCGTGGAGATCTCGGAGTTCATGGTGAAAAACGACGATTCGGTTTGTGTAACCGGAATCACTCGTTCTCTAGCGGAGTCGCCAAAAAGTGTTTTGACACCGAAATCAGGTCCGAACCAACACACCGCTCGCACGTCCATGTGCGGGAACGCCGGCGCTTCTTCAACGCCGTGTTTGGACAGCACCTAGACAACCTCACCTCGGGAAGGACCTCGTCAGAGGAGGGTCGTCTTAGGGTTAATCCGGGCTCGGTCAGGCTAGCCCAATCACCTTCGGTCACCACCATGACGAAGGAAGAACAGCAAAACAAGGGTCGAGTGAGGAAATTAAGCTTTGAAGAGACAAAAACGTAAAAGAAAAATGATAGGTTCGATTGGGATACCCCTCAATCGGCCATTGGTCTATTTTTATAGAGGTGAGATGGTTATCCCGTAGGGCAACTGATCTCTCAAGTTTGAAAAAAATTAGAATCAATCTGCTGAAAACCTTTATAAATCGACACTACCGAAGTGTCCGGTAACGTGCCAGATACTCCGGTGACCGGAGTCTCCGGTAGAGTGTCGGAGTGTCCGTCGTGTAAATCCGAGAACCCAAAAGGGTTCACCGAACAGTTCGGCATTGTGCCGAACATTTCAGTGGGTTTCATGCCCCAACCCGAGATGGCTTGCAGGACACTCCGGTGTGATACCGGATACTCCGGTGGGCTAAGTGCCCCAACCCGAGAGGAGCTACCGAGTACTCTGGCACTATACCGGACACTCCGATGGCCTAGGCGCCCTAAATCCGAGAGGGCTTGCCGGACACTCCGACAACGTGCCGGACACTCTGGTGGCTTTGATTTTTGGGTGTTGACACATATGATGGTTATGCCATAGTTTGTTTTGCCATCGGCAATGAACAATGTTTCAACAAATTCAAGACATGTATAAGTAAAACCAGATGCTCCTTGTTCCTGTTGTCCTGTGAAGGTTGATTGCCTTCGATTGAAGTGTGTTATTGTGTCATCTTGGCCATGCACGCAAGAACATAGGTCAGAGTGAGATATCATCGACCTTATGACTGGCTACATGACATTCTACTATGCAATGCAAGTTGAAACTGCAAAGGAATCTGAATTTTTATTGGTGAGCTTGATCTAGTTTTGAAATGGTTTATTTTAGCAGCCATTGCAACTTGCATCTTACAATGGTTGATATAGAATAATAATTTGTCACTTTTGTGTAAGAATAATAACCATGCACTATTTACACATTGAGTTTATAAATGTTGCAAATTTCTTTGGTTCAATATTCTTTCTTGAGCCACACTGCAATTATGTTTGAAACACTATAGCTCTAGAACTCATATCTTCGAACTCTAGATAGTATTCTGATGAAGGTTTAAAATGTGAGTATGCTAAAATGCAGTGCACGTAAAAGAAGTATAGTGTAAATCTATATTAAAATGATTTTTTCAGTCTGTAGCAACACACGGGCAATGTTTGAACCAAGGCTCAATGTTTTGCGGAAAAATTAAGTAAACAATCACTTGCGGGTGCAATGGTTTTTTGCTAGGCGATTTGACTTAGTAGAAATGATGTTATATTTGATAAAGCTCCAATGAAAACTTTGCAATTTCTTTACACGGGAATATATTGGTTCCGTGTTTGGAGTCCGCTCGAAAAAAAGAAGACAAGAAAGCAATAAAAAAAATCATGCAAGAGACTTGGAACAATGGTAATACAATTTTTCACTGACCATAGATGGGGATTTATGAATAGAATTTGTTTTTAATAATTTTTCATTCAAAACTTTTTAGTCGGTTTTATCATTGTTGAGGGGCAGATGGAAAGGCTGCAAAGTTTGTAATAGTTGGCCATAGCTTCATTTGAAGTCAAAGTTAATACTTTACTTTACCATTACCTTAAAAAAAGAGATTGGGCAGTCAATTGCGGGCATAGGAGCTGGTAGAGTTACCTCTCTTGATATGAAGTTTTATAGAGAGAGAAGAGAAGTGATCGGGGATTTCTGTCACCCTTGCAATAATGGTATAATTTTTTTCGGCAGGCCGGAGTGAATTTCCTACGTGAAAAATATATACTCTCTCCATTCTTTAATTGCTGTCACCGTTGACTTTTAATTTAAACTTTGACTATTTATTCTATTAAAAAATGATAAATATCATATATTTTATTATAATTTAGTTTATTATTAAAGGTATTTTAATCACAACTTATAATTTTATATATTTAAATTTATTTTTTGAATATGACGAATGTCAAAATTGAGATTAAAAGTTAAAGAACGGAGTGATCAACTCTTAGATTAACCTTAGAACAATTGTTGCTGTTGGTGGAGGGATTACATAAACCGACATGATGAACGTATTTCCTGTCAGCGCGGTTCGATGTCAGGCATGCTGTAGTTAAGTTGTTCCCGTGTGTGGATGCATTCCTGTCGCACAACACAACCGAGAGCTACTAACCGTTTCATGCCACCTTTTATGCAAGGACGGGAAGTACTAGTACATTTTTTTTCCCCTGGACACATTCCCTTGAATCTCATGCGTGTTTAGAATTTTTTAAAAAAATAAAGACTTGTGTTCAAACTCCGGCATTGAACTCTCAAGCATTTGGAAATAGATGCTCATCCGACGAATTAACCAATCAAACTGCCACGACCTTACGGTTAGCGTTCTTTGCCGGCTCGATCACCTCGCGGCGCGACGAGCCGCAGGCCGACCCTATGCACCCCAGCAAGCCACCGCTTTTCTTCCCCTGCCCGCCGCCTGTCTTCGTCGTTGCTGCCGCCTTATCATCACCGTCCATGGCGAAGCTGACACGCTTCTTGCTCCCCATTCCACCTGCCTTGGTGCTACCCGTGGACGTGCTCCGCACCGGCGACGCCGCCTGGCTGCTGGCGACCGACGACCTCACGACGGGGTACTGGTGCGCCCGGAGCTGGCCGTCCGAGAACACCATGCTTGCAGGCGACGACGAACTGTTGCTCACAACGGCGCTGAACTCGAAGCTGGCGTCATCCCCTGATGCCCGCGTGCTCTGCCCGCTGTGGCTGTTGTGGTAGCTGGAGCGGCGAGGTGCGCGCAGCTTATCTGCGGACTTATTGTCGACGACATGGCCAGCGTCGACGGCCTTCATAAGCTCCTGAAGCGCACGCGACTGCTTGCTCATGATCGTAAGAGATTGATGACCGGCCAATGCAATGAACTTTTTGCTTGGATGATGCTACGAGTACTAGCTGAGTGTTCGAAGGTATCAGTACTGTGCTCAATTGGACGTCGACTAACACCAGATATAAATATGGCATCTTGCCCGAGTCGGTACAAAGTTGTTCGAGGTATAAGCGGCAAGCTTGGTGATAAAACCAACGAGGATTTGGGGTCCGAGGCTTGGAACATCCGAAAGCGAAGCGCTTGTCCAGTTCGCTGGCTGCTGCGCGTCACGAACGTCGCCAGGGCAGACGCGAGGATATCCGCTCGTCGTTCTCTGTTATCGACAAGCGCTACATCCGTGCCTTGGCAGCGCGACGCCGTAGTTTCCGGGTTGTCGCCTAGAGAAGTGGCGATGCAGCTGGCCCTGTGCGGCCATCAGGTGATATGATTACATATTCTAGACCCAATCAAATGGAGACGCCGGCAAATACTGAACGAACCCACGGGATTACGGAACTTAGGCGGCCAAGAGACCAACGGCTACAACGCATCTGTCATGGAAATCCATGGTTTCTCTGTAGAATCAACTGTGTGATAAAAAAAAATAGGATCGATATCCTAAAGAGATGGACACGTTAACATAATACAGAATTAGAGAATCTAACCATATTCTGGCGGTCCAATATCATCCAATATCTTCTGCAATGGTGACCATAGAGCATTCGAGCTCTATGGTACTAAAACGGTTTTCAGAGTGATCTATCGCCTTCTTAGAATCGGGAATCAAGAATTTTGATGTCAAGTTCAAGTATTGCTGAGACTGATTGCTCAATACGGTGCCGATCACTCCTATTTATGTGGTGTTGTGTGATCTGGGCTGTAATCATGGTCTAGCGGTCTGGCGGGCCAACGGTGGGGGGCAAGGGGATCGAGAAGGGATGGGAGCGCGTTTCAGCTTCGGCACGGCGTTTTCAGCGGCCATTGGACGGCTGTTATTTACAATCTTGACGTGGCACAACCTCTCCTGACCGGGACTTGCCGGTTAAAGATTGGACGACAGATGGGCTTTGCACGATGCTGCAGAATAACATCGTCCACCCCTTTATCTGACCTGGCCCTGCGAAAATGGCCCAACCAATTGATAGTCATGCCCGTGTTCCTTCTGACCATCCAGCCTGCCTCATAATATTTCTGACAACATTAACCCGCGGCCGGAGTACATGCTTGCACGTCCTCCAGCCACACCGGCGACTTTTTGTTCAATAATCAGTCTTCCACTCTGTCGATGCACCAAACTACTTCGTCCACGGCTTGATCGTGCATCGAAACTCTCCATCCCGAAACGCTGCCAAACAATCAATGGCGCCACCGCAGCAGGCCAAGACGACGACGGCGTTGCCACCCGCGGTCGGATGGTCGGCATCGGCCTTCGTCGCAGCCGTCCTTGCCCGCCTCATTCGCAAGGGCCTCGAGCAGCTGGCCGAGCTCGACGATGCCGCCACGGACCACCTGCGCCGCCTGGAGGGCCTACTCCCGGGCGTTTGGCGCGTGCTCGACGCTGCTGACGCGGGCGCCATCGACATCGGCGGGCGACCGCTGCAGGAGCTGCTCGACGCCAGTTACGTCGCGGACGACGCACTTGATGACGTCGATTGCGCGCTCCATAGCGAAGGCGGCGACCGTGGCCATGGCACCGAGGCGCGGCAGAGCCCGATCGCCGGCACCGTAGCGCGGAAGCCGCGCAGCCCGCTCAGGTTCTTGCTCTGTTTCAGCCCGCCAAGGACTTCAGTTGCTAGCAGCGCCCTTGGCAGAAGCTCGAAAGGCAAGATCGGCAGTGCTAATATTGATGGGCTGCGACACGCGCTTGAGACGATGGCGCAAGCCGCCTACAGGTGCACGTCAATGTACGAGCACGTCGAGCCTGAGAAGAACTACGCCACCGTTGCTGCTGGGAGAACAGAGCACAGAAAAGGGGAAGCAGAGCATGACCACCACGACATCTTCGGAAGAGATGCCGAGGTGGAACAGATCCTGGAAAATTTGAGGTGCGGCGAGGACCCGCACTACCGTCTCGGCATTGGCGTACTGCCTGTCGTCGGTGATGCGGGGATCGGCAAGACGGCACTCGTGCGGTTTGTCTTCCACCATGAAGTCGTCCGGGCCGAGTTCCCTATGCGGATATGGGTGCACGTCTCTGGGGTGCTCTGTCTGAGAAAGAAGCTCCTTCATCAGATGATTCAGGGAGCAACAGGGCATGATCTTGAAACGGATGATTTCAGGGAGCTTCTAGTCAAGGAATTGGCTGGGAAGAGGTTCTTGCTTGTACTTGACGGCGTCACCGACATCGCCGAGGATCACTGGCAAGATTTGATGGAGCTGCTGAAACTAGCTGCTAGGAGGAGCTTGATCGTTGTGACAACTCAATCCAGAAGTGTGGCAATAGCAATTGGTACGATGCCGACATTGAAACTCGGCCCTCTGGGATTCAAAGACTACTTGAAGATGTTCAAGCATTTCGCCTTCCGCAGCTCAGATGAAAGTGAAGAATGCACTATGTTGGATGACGATTGGAACGACATCGAGGAGGAAGAGGAGGAGGAGCTGTCGGCGATTGAGCAAATTGCTTCAGAGTTAGCAAAGAAGATGACCAGCCTACCGTTACCGGCACGGGCAATGGGTCGGGCGCTACATTTCCGGAAGGACGACGAAAGCCACTGTAGAAACGTGATGGAAGACAAGATCTGGGAGCGCCAAGATGTGGGCGGGATTTCCCCGGCATTGTGGCTGAGCTATCGTCATCTCGACCCGCGACTCAAGCAATGTTTCGCATACTGTGCAGTGTTTCCCCATGATTATGTCTTCAGAAAGGAAGAGGTGGTGCAAATGTGGATAGCTCAGGGACTGTTATATTCCGATCACGCCGCGACAAGGTTGGAAGATGTTGGCGGTGAGTTTTTTGATGAACTGGTTGAGCGATGCTTCTTTCAAGCTATTGGAAAAAATAGATATGTGATGTACAATTTGATGCAAGAACTAGCACGACAAGTGGCGACGAGTCGATTTTTCATGATTACTGACGACTCAGGAGAAGTGCCACAGGATGTTTGTCACTTGACCATCAGCGCAAACAACCTATCCAAGCTGAAGCAAGATTTAGCATTGCAGATTTCTCCTATCCCTGATCGTCATTTCCTTCACAGACTGCGTACAATTCTGTTCTTCACAGAGTTCAGTGATCCAGATGATTTTGTGGATGTTTTAGCCAGTATTTGCTCAATGACGAAGAGTATGAGAGTTCTTGGCCTGTCATCTGCAAACATAACATATGTTCCTCCAGAGATAGGCCTGCTTAAACACCTTCGATATCTCAATTTGTCAGGAAACAAAATCATCGATCTCCCAGACACATTGTGCCAGCTTTACCATCTTCAGGTCCTGGATGTGCGAAGCAACTCTCCTCTTCGTCCTCCCGATGGAATCTCAGGTTTGGTTCACCTTGCGCATCTGTGCGCAAGCGATTTGTTTCTTTCAAGCATACAACATATACACAACCTCACAAACTTGCAAGAGCTGAATGCATTCCGTGTCGGTGGTGTCTCACGTCTCGTTGCGTTGGGGAAATTGAAGCAACTCCGAGGTATGCTTCGCATTGGGGATCTCTGTCAGATTAATGCCAACGAAGTTGAGAAGGGCATCCTGAAAGGAATGCAGCAACTGGATGGATTACAGTTGTCATGGAGCACGTCTCATGGCCTAACCAAAGAGATTTCTAAGGAGGAAGAGGTGTTTGAATGCTTGCAACCACATGAAGACCTAAGCGTTCTCAAAATTATGGGTTATGGTGGCGTCAAAACCCCGTCTTGGCTAATGAAGATCTCAGGTTCCCTGTTGAGTCTTACGGAGATGTATTTGACGGATTGCATGAACTGGAAAAGTCTGCCTCCGTTGCATGTCCTGCCCAACCTAGAGGTTCTAGAGGTCAGAAACATGGATTCTCTAAGTAAGGTGAGCATAGATCCTCAACGATCAGATCAAGAATTATTTCCAAAGCTCAAAAGGCTGGTCTTCGAAGGCGTACCATATTGCACAGAATGGTCAATTGGGAACTCAAAATCAAGAAGCACCGCATTTCCATGTCTTTGTGAGCTTGAGGTAAGGAACTGCCCAAAGCTGACGACTTTTCCTGATCTTCCTCTTTCTCTGACAATGATGGTTGTTGATAATGTCGGTCTTGAGTTACTGCCAAGGATTCAGGACAAGCAACTATCAACGGAAGAAGCGTTGGCCGGAACGTCAAATGAGGAAGGTAGGTGGACATCACGGCTCACCACACTGCAAGTTCACCAGTGTCACAGATTAAGGTCTCTAGGCTCTGGTCTGCTACAGCAGCAGCATCTCCTGAAATCCCTTGAAATGCTTTCAATCAAGAACTGCGACAACGTCATTTGTGACATTCCAGACGGCTTCAAGGATCTCACTGCTCTGAGGGACGTCTCCCTATATGACTGCCCAAAGATGCTCGTCGACAAGTTCCACACGTCCGTGAGAACGTTTGAGATCAGCGAATGCTTTGTTGAGCAGGGTGGATGGGTGCAGGAGCACCCTTTTTTATTCTCCGTTTGGAAACTGAAAATAACTGGGTGCTCGCATGTAAGCAGCAGCGACCAGGAAAACAGTTTCGAGCCTTTGGACTGGTTGAACAGCCTAGTCAATGTGTACAGCCTTCATCTGCAGAACACACATATCCTAAGGCTGAGCATGTTTGATCTGCTTCCATCGCTTGAGATCCTCGATATTGATGGGTGCGATGGTTTCTTTTCCGATTTGTGTGATTTTGCCTGGCTGGAGAGGCTGCAGACCCTCTACATCAGGAACTACAGGGAAATTAGCAGGCTCCCGGAGAATTTGTGCACGCTGCCTGAGTTGGCAGAGCTTTGTATAGAGAACTGCCCAGCTATGGAAGAGTTACCAGAGAATGGCCTTCCACCGTCTTTGAAGCGAATTTCGATCTCGAAGTGTGGCCCTAGGCTGACTGAGAGGTGTCTCGGAGATGGACTAGATTGGCCGAAGATTGCGCTGATTGATGTGGTTTATTTTGATGGCCGATGCATTCAAGCGAAACAAGCCGACATATAGTTCTTCTGTATATGACTGTTACAGAGCCTGTTGATTGCATTATACCTACACCTATAGATCTATCAAAAACATGTCCTCTATTCTATAGCCTATACATACAGTGTGATTCACCACTCTTTTGTTTTGTAGTGAATAATAAAAAAAAATTCTGTATTGGGCTTCAGTTCCTGTAATATTGGATTCATTCCGCTTTGATGTCACGCAAAAACTCTTGATATGAAAATATTACTGGCATACTAAAAGCAAACAGTGTTTTACAGAGTACAAGAACTGCTGAACCTAGAGTCTAGGACATTTTATCACTGATGTTATTGTTTCTTGATAAAACATTGCTACTACAAGTGTTTTCTTCTGAAGTTCAAAAAACTAGTTACATAAGCCATATCTTTGCGATTGCAGGAACTCGATATAGAATAACACAATGTTAAGAACAGATAGATAAACATGGCTCATCTATATGAAAAGGAAGATTCAGAACAATGCTTATTCATACGATCTCACTTGGACGCCCTCTTCTGGTATTGCTCCTTGACCCATTCGATGCCCCTGCTCGCCTCGGACTTGACCCTCTCTGCTCCAACAACCGCGGCCGACTTTGCCTTGATGAGGCTCTCCGAAGCAGCCGCCTTCACATTGCCTGCCATCGTCTTCTTATCCGCCTTCACGTGGTTGCCGCCTGCTTTGAAGCTTCCATTGTCAACAGATCCATTCCTCTGTTCTGCTCGAGTTGGTGTGTAGTCCTTGGAACCCATGGAATAACTGCAGTAGAAACAAGTGATTGATTTTTTTCTATGAAAAAAAAGAGATCCGTGTGGCATCCAATACGGGGATAAGGCACAAAAATAATTCCACTCAAAATATTTCAACAAGAAGTAATGTTATTACAACCTTCTCATCGCAGTAATATATGCAACCAATCATCATATACTATTGTGGTGTATACTGTGCTGCTTGTTGAGCAACACTATACCACTATTTCCGATGAAATTGTATGTAACATAAATAAAATTTTCAACAACCTTTTGTTAATACAATCGTAACATATGAAATTGAAAAGAATGATTGCAGAGTGTTGCGATATTTATACCTTCTCCCCTACTGGATAATAGTTTTTCTCTTCGCTGCGATTGTGGCCCAGGTATAGTTATATGTCGGGGGTACAGCTTCTGTTTCCTCCGTGCCCGTCTTGCAGCTTTGCCTTATATATACAAACATGTTTCAGGAGGAGAAACTTGGGTTTGCTTCAACAGCTGTTGATGCAAAGATGTATCGCTTTAACGTGTCGTTTCAGTAGAAGAATATAAGAATTCCTCTTATCTGTACCACTTTGTATGAAAATACTAGAACAAAGTCACTGAATCCTCTGGAGCCGAGAGCTGTCAGCCTGCCGTGCCACATTTGCTAGTAGTGCCACTTTCTGCTGCATTCGTCCAGGGTAGCCATCTGTCGCATCCAACTTTCTCCTGCATTCGTCCAGGGTAGCCATCTGTCGCATCCAACTTTCTCCTGCATTCGTCGTGGGTAGCCGATCGACGATCCAAGATGGGCCTCATTTGGGCCTTAACGTTATAGAGTGAAGCTCCAGAAGAGGCGAGAAATTAATACCCGAAATGGTCACTGCGTCACGGCGCAAGACTCGCATAATCTGTTAACGTATCATTTGCGGTGCATAACAATGGCGCTGCAAAAATGCTCCTGTCATACGGATCTAGTGCTGCTACAATCGATTTTTTTACTGAATGTTAGTGCTAGAAGTTAGTTGATGTATCATGTTACTAATAAAATAGAATTGGCAAAAAGTAGCAAATATCTCTAAATTTTGTGCGGGGCTGTCTTTTTCCACTCTTTCCACGTCATGCTAGATGCATTTCTGGCACAAACCTAGTACTTTCTATATTTTTAGTCATTATCATTGTTGACTTCAAACATTGACTATTTGTTTTATTAAAAATACTCTCTCCTACCCAAAATAAGTGTCAACTTAAATTTTAAAACATCTTTCTTCGTCTTATTCAAAAAATTTGTGAAAAATTATTTATTATTAATGTAAAATTGTTCATTATTAGAAATACTTTAAGTTTGATTTGTTTATTTTTATATTTTTGTAAATTTTTTAAATAAGACGAGTAATCAAACGTCGATTTTAAAAAGTAAAAAACGTCACTTATTTTAAGACGGAGGGAGCGTGCTAAATATAATATATTTTTTATAATTTGCTTCATCATTGAAGATAATTAAAACATTTCTTTTAATTATACCATTTTTTAATAAAAATAAAATGAATGGTAAAAAATGATGTTGAAGTGATGACAATTAAAAAAATAGGGGAATAGTTATCTGTTCAGTGTTGTGACGGGTGTAGCTTTCTAAACAATGTCAGCCTATGAAATTCCTCATACGGTTAAAGGCCCTATTTGGGCGTCCTAGTTTTTCAATACCAAGTTATTAGGAAACCATGGTTTTTAGAAGCCAATGTTAAGCAAAACCATGGGTTAAAAAAAAAGGAGTGAAAATTTTAAAACTGCAAAATGGCTGCACTTTTACCAATATCATAGTTTTTAAAACTACAAAATTTGCTTCATCTAAACACCCCCATATACTTTCTAAAACCAAAGTTTTTGGCAAAACCATAATATTCCTCCAAAACTCCAAAAATACTATGCGCCCAAACAGGCCTAAAATAGTCATCACAACCTCTTCTTTGTAATGTGATCAATATTTGTTGATATATATGTATGGGATTTGAATGAAGCAATAATGAGATATATAACGTCACGATCTATATGCTCTGTTGTTCCCTGTACTGTCCATTTGTCAGTAGAGCAAACTGATCACATTTTTTTTTTTTGCGATGGTACCAAGCTAATCACATTACTAATCTAGAAGGAAAAAAGTGAACAGAGGCATAAAAATTTGCGCATTGATCTTTGTTTACATATAAATACTCCTCATTGACATGCCTATATTTCATATGATATTCCAACCTTTAGGATCTGACTCCGTGGAATGGACATCATCTTCTCACCATTTCTGAAGTTCTTTCTGAGAAAAGAGTACACGTAGTTGACAACAATTTTTTTGAGGAATGAAGAGTGAGGTTTGGCCACAACATCACTCTCGCCAAATATGTACACCACACCGTTGCTCATCTCTCCAATGATGGCCTTTTGCTCCTGTTGAATCTTCATCATGTCTTCTATGTTCATCTTCCCTTCCTTATAACAAATAAAACAATCATTAGTGACACCACTTGAGATAAAAAAGTATCCTCCAAAAATGAATGTTTACACAAAATAAATATCTTAAGAATGGATTTTCAACAAAATTATTCACCTGAAATCGTGAAAAATGTTTGCTCTTGCTGTTCGCATGCATTGTGTGCTCTGAGAATGATTCGGCAGGTGTGACCATCTCTTCCGCATAGACTGCCCTCAATGAGGGTTTGTCATGGCTGCCAAAGCTTTCAAAATGGGAACTACAATAGCTGGAGGACTTTATCATCCTTGCTTCGCAACCATTGCTGTACAAGTTGATATCTCGGATGTAGTATTGGAGACGCTCCACAAGAGCAGCAACAAAGTCCTTGCCTTCTTCAAATGGGTCTCGGTACCCATATCTTACCACACATTGGAATACCTTAAAGTCCTCGCGGTCAATTTGTCTAAAAAGAAACCGCTCTGAAATGTCGACGTGAGGGATTGGCAAGTGCTTGATCGAGATAAAAATGAGTACTGAATGGATGGAAGGGATTTTATCAATCAGGTGAGGAAACACTGGTGGTATGCCTTGAACAAGCTCACTATAGAACAGGCCTATCCCAGGCACTCTTTTTATGTCCCGGCAACTAAGGAGTTCTTTCACTTTGTCACGGGGCACAGAATTCTCAAGCTCAAAGTTGTATTTTTTCACTTGCACGTAATGCCAGACGATCATAACTGCCACTAGGAGTGCTGACATTGCCACGGGTACATATGCGCCATGTGCAAACCGATATAGGATAGCAGATAGATAGACTGACTCTGATGACATGAAAATGATGAAAAACAAAGCAATCCACCAGACGCTGGTTTTCCATACTAAAAGCATGACAATAGTCAACAAGAGAGTAGTGATGATCATCACAAGAACAACACAAATTCCTACACGGAAGGAAGGCAAATATGTTGTCAGACCAATTATGGTGGATGGATTATTCAAATACAAAATGTAACTATAATAAGATAATTCAATATCATTACCATGAGCTTCCCCAATTATCTCAGTTGTTTTGAAACCGATTGTGACAAGGCAAGCGCCAAAGCAGAGCATGTAATTTACTTCAGGTATATATAATTGGCCCGAGTATTGCCTTGAGGTGTGCAGTATCTTAACCCTTGGAAAACAACCGAGTGCTTGCGAATGAGAAATGGTCGCAAAGGCACAGGTGATCATGGCTTGGCTTCCAATGATCGATGCTGCTATTGCAATTATGAACGTTGGCCAGAACAACATGTCTAAAATTGCATCCAAGTAAGTTCTTACATTAGTTTCCAATATAGGGTTGACAAATGTGTATTTATCATAAAGATATCGTGAGGAGTTTATACATACTGGGGGTTGATCGGTAGAAAGTGTTCGCTACATCCTCCGGGTGTACCCTCAGATATGCTGCTTGTCCGATGTAAGCGAGCAGCAATGATGGGACTAAACCGAAGCCAAAGCTTAACTGAAGCACAGGAATGAAATTTTTAGTACAATTACCTTATGATGTTGGATCGGTTTTCTATGCTTCTTTGGTATGGCAGTCACTTTTATGAAATATGAAAGCATTATATATACCTGAATTGATCTGATGCTGAAGTATCCCAGATCCGAGAAAAGGGCTTCTGTGCCTGTTATAAGTTTAAAACGTTTCCTCTCAATAAATATTATACAGTGCTCTGCCTGCTCTAATATTCACGCAGCATGCTACTAGTAGTAAAAAAACATGGTACTAATTGGAAGAAAATGTAGCCTTACCGGTGAAGCATAAGAGTATGCCACCAAGAGAGACCCATCCTTTCTTCTTGTTTCTTCGAAAATAATCTATAATGTATTTCAGGTTGAAAGCCCTCAAGACACCGGTATCATATTTTATCAGGTTATAGACTCCAATTCCCCCAATCAGAACCAGCCACAGGAGGATTACCGGTGCAAATAAGTAACCAACTTTGTCTGTGCCAAATCTCTGAATGGAAAATAAGAACACCAAAATACCCACGGTAATCCAGACAATTTCATCTGCAGAAAAATGACATAATTAATAATTATAATGCAAACATTGTGCACATGTGTACTATTAGAAATAAACTATTTCAGCTTTTATGTAATTTCATTTTTATGTTTATAGTACGTGGAACACATCAATAATATTGGAATACTAGAGGTCCACAAGTCTTCCGAAAGTGACAAATTAAGAAAAAATGCATATCCGTCATTGTCCAATTATTGAGGAGAAAATAATTGAAAGCAATGCCTAGAGACCAATCTTTTTCAAGATGAAAGATGTGGTGTCCTCCCCGCAAAAAAGAAAGAAGAAAAAAGAAAGAAAGATGTGTTGTTCAAGCGGGGAGCGTATCATCGGCTCATCGCTGGTTTGACTGCAGCATATACATCCACACAAATAAGGAGTTATCTTTGTGATTCAGATTGCAAACAGAGAATTAATTTGTGCATATCAATGGATTAGATGACAGCAATCATAGAGCAAGGAACAATAGTCTACGGAAGCAGCTACACGTGCCAAGACCAAATACATAGGCTGGACCAATAACTGCTAATTGTGAGATTTCACTCCAAGCCTACAGTTCCTTGGCATGGTCGGCAGTTTTCAGTGTTAATAATAGAGGCTGTAGTCATTATTTTCGTAACTCAACTCATATTTAAAGCCAGAATTGAACAATTTTATTGGTGGATATTGTCTTTAGTGGATTATCTTTCATCTTTACAAGCTAGATCCACCAAACCATAAGCACTAGAAGCGTGTAAGGAAGAATCAATGTTTCAATTCTGCAATGCTGTGTTCTTTGTTTCTTTAAGGATCTGTTGAAAGAAGTGACATCTAGCTCTAGTGTGGTCATATCGTGTGCCTTTTTTTGTACCTGTTGTAATATAAGGCGCCTTCTCTGTTAGACCACCAACTGCAGAGAGAACTGAAAATGGAAATAAGAAAATCAATGTCGTTGAATGACAAGCAAGACATTGTTAATTACAGTGAAATGTTTGGTATTGTCAGTCATTTCAAGTAACTTTTACCTGAAATTGCCGGAGTTAGTACTGCGTCACTGATTACCATGGCAGTTGCAAGGATGGTGAGGAGGAAGAGCGAAATCTTAACATTCTTGTTCGTCTCGAGGAGCTCCTTCATCCATTCAGCTCTCCTAAGGGTTGCAGGAGGCTTATCACGATTGTACTTGGTGACGAGCTCGTCCTCAGCCTGGTTGTTGGGGATCAGGCTGACCCTTGCGTGGCGTGAGATCAGAGTGTACAACGCAAATATTCCACCTAATAAAATGAAACTGATATTTTCATTTGCACTTATACGTTTTTCAAGGTAAATGTAAAGTGCCAGCTGCCTATAGCCCTAAACTGATAGTTACCAGCTCACATCTTCCGTCCCATACCCCAACTCTTGGCTGATATTGTTCTAAGGGTCTATTAAGTCGGCTAATAAGTCCAATCTACTCACAATTCAATACCTATCTCAGTAAAAACCTGGAGCAGTTAGTATCAACATCTTTGACGTGACCACCAATGGACTATCCTACAATGACAGAGTACTATTTCCTTGTGTACCTTAATCCGAATTACATTGCTATACATATAAAATGTTTATAAGAGCTATACATATAAAAATGTTTATAAGATTAAAAAACATTATGACTTCAGAATCTTATTTTAATGAAGAGATACTTCTAAACATCACTCTATAAAATATAAACTCTGACAAAATATCAATGCATTTTTTTCGTTTTATCATGATAAAATTAAAGGAGTACGAAATCTGGCGAAGAAAGTATATATGATTCTTCGTATGACAGCAAGTTGCTCACCATCACCGTCATCGTTGGCCCGAAGGGCGATGTAGACGTACTTGATGACGGTGAAGAGTAAAAGGCTGTAGATGATGAGGGAGAGCGCGCCGAGCAGATCGTCCCGGTGGCCGACGCCGTCTTGGAACGTGCTCGAGTACACGAACAGTGGAGACGTCCCAATGTCTCCGTAAAGAATTCCGACGCACTGGAACGCCAGCCGCAGCGTCCTCGCCCAGGTATCCTGCCGAATGAATCACCATTCAATACATAGGTGAGCGACGAACGGAGCTACATATATACTGTATTTGACGATACTTGTGGTGAACGCGCGCGCATCATGAACCTGTCCGTAGTGGTTCCCGCGTGCGGCTCTCGTCGCGTCCAGGTACAGCGAGTCTTGCCGCTGCACCGGCGGCACGTCGAGCTCATCGTCATCAATGTCGACGACGACGATCTCTTCCTTGCTTGCTCTCTCATCAGCTGCTGCTTGAGCCATGCCCGCTTCGGTCTCCTACTCTTTGGAATGATACAGGAGTTCTCCTACTCTTTGGAGTCGAGCTGATCTCCAGCCATGAACGGCCCCTTTTATAAGCTGCTTCTACCGCGACATGCAGGCATTGAAGCAGGTAGCAACGGCGGTGGTCGTTTTGCTGCCAGGTCCGTGTTTGCTCTTTGAAAATCCGTCTGAACCCTGTTCCTGTCGTCACAGAGTACATCATCGAGAGTTACCTCGTCGCGGAACAGGTGCTCCAGCCTCCAAGTCGTTGCTGCCTCAGTCAGCTGGGTTCATGTTTGTGGCAGTCCACCGGCGCACTGTCGCAGTTGCCGCCTTAACACCGGCTTGTCCGCTTACGCACCGAAGTCTACGGAAACGTAAAATTTGGTTCAACCCTCCCCAGTTCGCGTAGACAGTTACGCCACTTGACAGCGACCAATGGGAATATATATGTGAGATTCTCGTCGCCTTGCTTCGCCTGAGTCATCGGATTCATACCCACGCCATGGAATTTGATACGGTAACTACTGTTACAGCTTACTACTTTTCCTAGTATTTTAAGATCATGGACAATTCCGAAGTCGTACTACCGCCAGTAGTATTGTACCAGTACGTTCTCATTTCAACAAAAAGAAAATGCAAGCACACAACTTTCTGTTGACGAAATGCTAATTGCTTGCTTCTGGTTGTTCAGTACAGTACAGAAGAAAAAACTCTGGCTTTGTTAGCGCTGAAAAGCTTCATCAAAAGAATGAGCACGTTATATGAGACGGCTGTTCCAGTTTTAGAAACCATGTTGTTCACAACCAAAATTCAGTAGAGACAGTCTGACTGGATGAAATCGGTCAGATCAGTTTGCTAAAGAGTTTATCTGGAAATTACAATTGCAAAGTGGCTGGAGGAGAAAATTACCATCGCAAGGATTTTGGGCTGAAAATTACCATCGACGAGTATTTTAAATTGAAAAATATAACTGATGTCTGCTTTTTGGTTGGGCTCTAACTAGAAGTACAAAAAAAACCTAAATGCCATTATTGTATTTATCGCAACTAGTAGTATGACATTTATTACAAATTCTGGCATGATTGAACTTTAGATGTTTCGAACATAATTGCAATTAAGACATAAATAGGTGGACAAATTATTCAAATGTGGTCAGTTAGATTAGTTCTTGCATATGATTCTTAGTACTAGTGCACATTGAAATAGGGAAGTGCATAATATCACGATATGAATGAAATGCACACCAAGTGCATCCGGTCAGTTGAGGTGGCGGTGAGGTTGTAAGAGGCTAAAAGAACGGCAAAATGGGCATCTTAGGAAACATTTGACGACACTGATGGTGATGGCACCTTTTCATAGCTGATCCTTCATAATGGATATATTAAGTGAGAAATCAAGAAAAGAGAAATAAGTAAATATCATCTTTGTACATCACCCCTCTTGGTAACGGGTTTAGAGTTCAGGTTTTTAATTACTAAATGTGCAAGTGTACAAGCCATTCTATTCTATAAATTTGATTCTCAACTGACCTTTTCACTCAGAGAACATTGTTAACCTTTTACATTACTATACGTTTTGAACCAAATGGGTTAATCGTGTGGCATGACGGTGTTGATTCCTAGCTAGGGAAAACAAGCCTACCGTACGTCATGCCATATGTGCTGCGCTGCTCGCTAAAGGAAACGAGCCTGCCAGTACGTCATGCCACACGATTAACCCATTTGGTCCAAAATGAAGTCAATTTAAATTGGTTAAAAAAATGATGTCTACTGATTAAAAAGATCATGCCCTATGTGCTGCGTTGCTCCATAGAGAAAACAAGCCTGTAAGTACGTCATGCCACACGATTTTAACTCATTTGATCCGAAACGTGTAGTCAATGCAAAACGGTTAGACAAGATTTCTAGCGAGTAAAAAGATCAATCGACAATCAAATTTAGACCCGCTTGTGCACTTGCGAGTTTATAGTAATTAAAAACTATTATTTTAAAATATAAACCGAGATCTTTTCATTCTTGCTGTGATAGACAGTAAAAAACAAACTTGACATACTAAACTATAATATATTTTGTTATTAAAAAGTACAATAAATATAATATATTTTGTTAGAATGTGTTTTATCATTAATGATATGTGAAACGCACTAGTAATTTTACACATTTCAATAAATTTTTTGAATAAGACGAACAGTTAGTATTGATATTACAAGTCAACAGTGTTAATATTTTAGAACCGGAGGGAGTATATGAGAGCACATGTCCAAACTCCCCTTATCTTTGTTGCGACAGACTGAAAATCTCATAGTTCTGACAGCACCACATGCGGCTATTAGGTCTTTTTAGCAAAAAATATTTTATGCAGGTTCCTTACAGAAGGTTTAAAACATGGAAGCTAAAACATTATTCTAGCATTACTTTATGGGTGGACCTGGGGTGAATTACCTTTCTCACCTGTTCTTAAATTTTAACTGGAAGGGCTCTCCTCAACCCGATCCAGACACTTTTTGAAAATAAAAGCTACTAAGCCCACTCACACCAACAAGGATGACATTAGAAATAATCAAAGTGAGCAATGAAGTTCTCTAAAAGATATGAATTAATTTTGGTGATCGAGTGAACACAGTAGATAAGCCATGTGACTACATGGCTGTAGGTTTCACCCTGCAAATTCTATATCTACGGTGGGCTTCTCGATGAATGACTAGGATGATTCCAAGGAGAAGACTATCAGGTGAAGATGGACCAAAGCTAAGAACTAGTTAGAGTCCATAGGATCATCGGTACTATTAAGGACTCAAGTCATTTCTCTCGAGTCATGCAAGTGTAAGGAGGTATGAATGCTCTTAGTTGCCTCCAAAAACACTTAAGATGGTAGAGGAAGCAAATGGTTGAAGCCAAAGTCAAGTTAAAGTCGAAGATTTAAGTTTCAGCTTCAGATGTAGTCACCATACAGTCTGGTGAGAGTGAGCTAGGAGTTTAGAGTCTAAAGAAGGTGTTTCTAGAGCCAGATATGGAGAATCACTGCATAGTCTGATGTGGTCAGAGACCGAACAGTTCGGTGAGCGAAGAGATGAAGTTCAGAGGAGGTGTCTCTGGGTATTCAAAAGAGAGTCACCGAACAGTCCGGTGAATGTATGCATCACAAAATCTGATGTCATATGGAATGGATTCTAGAGAGGGTGTCTCTCAGGCATACAAAGATATAAAGTCACTGAACAGTTCGGTTACTGGTAAAAGCATTAATATCACATTCGAACGGTTGTTTATGGGTTGGTAGCCTATATAAACCATGGAGAGAGACATTGAGAAATGTGTCTGAGGTCTGAATTGATATAGCAAACTTGTTAGAGGCCAAGGGACATCAAATAGAGAGCACAACCCAAGATTGGAGATCTTTTGTGCTAATAGGAGAGTGAATAGGAGCATTCATATACTTCTAGCTAGAGCTTGTGGGGCTTTAAGAGAAGTGATCTTTTTCTATTACTCTTATTTTGGCGGTCATAGACCAGCTAAGAGTCAGTGTTCGAGCTTTCAAAGAGATTATGAAAGACGATGTCAAGTTTGTACGCAGTTTCAGATCCTCTTCTCGAAAGAGGGAGCACCCGAGCCTTAGAGGCTTACCCTTGCGAGTGAAGCGTACCCTAGAGAGCACTATTCTGAGAACAAAGGAAGGGACTGGTACTCTGATGTAAGTGATCCAACGAGTGTTACGGGAAGGCGTCAAACTTCTGATACCCAAGAAAAATTGCCAAGCATTCTTTTGACTCTACACTTTACTTTTCACACTTCATACTCATTGTGTAGTGTTATTGTTTTGTGATTCCTCTTGGTGGCTATCATGTTAGTGCTTGCTTGTCTCTTTATATTACCACTGGTATTATTAGAGGTCTTGGTCTACTAAATTGCATAGGTTGTTTGTGTTAGTGATCAAGTCTCATAGTTTGAGTTTGTAGCGAAATCGATTTTCTTAAGTCCACAGATTCAACACCCCTTCTCGGTGTTATTGATCCTTATAGAACCCAAGTAGTAGTGTGTCAAAACCATTATAACAACATTTTCGGATGGATTATACACTCTGCAGAGGTTGTACAATGTATCCACAGGCTATGCTCGTCCTGATCAACAGTTGCATAACATTTACCCAAACACTTGCAAAGGTTACCACAGAATTCACCTCAAGATGCATCCAGGGGTCATGCACTAGGGTTTTAAAGTCTCGATGATGTGATTAATACATTCCCAAAGATGGATTGCAGGGCAATTAACTTCCCTCATCTTTCCCTAGAATTCTCTCAAAGGGAGGCTGTAAGGATCAAGGATACCGAGAAGAGAGGTTGAATCGATGGACTTATAGTACTAATTTCACTACAAACTGAAACTATAAGACTTGACAGCAACTGAAGAAAACCTAAACTAAGTCTAGTAAGCCAAGACCCCTAATAATGCTAGTGATAAGAAAATAATAACAAGCAAGCACTAGCACGATAGCCACCAAAAGGAATCAAAGAACAACCTATCATACTACTCAAACGATAAGTAAATGCAATGAGTAAAGAGAGTGAAATAGAGAGTGCTCAGTGATTTTTTTCGAGGTCTTGAAAGGTAGACGTCTTCCCCTAATCCACGTTGGACCACTCCCGTCGGAGTCCCGGTCCCTCCCATCGTTCTTGAAATGATGCTCACAAGGGTACGCTTCACTCCCAGAGTGAAGACACCATCGACTCGGCTGTCGTACACAATACCCAAGCGCTAGAGCAAGCCTCCACGGCTCGGGCATTCCCACTTGGTGTCCCTTTCGAGCGGGGGACCCGAAATCGCGAACAAACTTAGCGACGTCTTCTACAATCTCCTCGGAAGCTCAATCACCTACTACTAGCCGGTCTACACTGCCCGCACCAAGAATAATAGGCAAAGATCACTTCTCTCAAGCCCTACAAGCTCTAGAAGTGTATAAATGCTTCCTATTACTCTCTTACTAATACCAAAAATCTCCAATCTTACAATGTGCTCTCTTGGTGGTGTCCCTTGGCCTCTCACAACTTAGCTTCAGCAATTCTGATTAAGGACACGCAGGAAAACATCCCTCTTCACGGTTTAAATATGCACCAAGCTCAGAAACAACCATTGAAACGTGATGTCATAAAGCTGACTGCTTTATGCAATCACCGGACTGTCCGATGACTGGACCACCGGATTGTCCGGTGACCCTTCTTCCTCCTCGGCTAGGGAAACACCCTATCTGGAATCTATTCCATAGGACACCGGACTGTCCGGTGCATACCTTCACCAGACTGTCCGGTGACTTTCACTTTTAAACTCTCAGAGACACCTTCTCTGGACTTCAGCTTCTGGCTCACCGGACTGTCCGATCATTGCACCGATGGACTGTCCGTTGACAGATCTTTCTCGACTCCTGAGAGCACCTCCCTCTAAATTGTCTCCTCTAGGGTTCACCGGACTGTCCGGTGACTGAGTCTTCAGCTAGTGTTGAGCTCCAGTCTTCGACTTCGCTTCCTCTGCCATCTTTAGTGATTTCTGAGAATCTAAGGAGCATTCACACCCTCTAACACTTGTATGACAGGAGACAAATGACTTTACCCTCTTAATAGTACCGACATTCCTATGAACTCTCGAGCTAGTCCTTAGCTTTGATCCTCCAACGCCCGGCAACTCCTCTTCTAGGGTTCGTCCTTGTCATCCACCGAGGAAGCTCACCATATTGATGTAGAATTAGCGGAGTGGTACCTACGACACGACTGTTACCTATGGTGTCCACTCAATCACCAAAATCAATTCATACTTTTTAGAGGACTTCAAAGGTCATGAAGCTTACAGAGGCACCATAGACCAAAGGCTATATCCATAGGCAATACAACTCCACGACGGAGGCTATTACTTTTATGGAAGACTAGACCATGAGTGTCTCACATCTTCTCCTAGCCTTTTGTGTCCTTCTGATAGCCAAAGAGCTCAATGTGGATAACCAAAGTGATGTGTACGTGGTTACCAATCTTCTGTCAGGTCATAATAACTCTCGATTTGGTGAAGATATGACACACAATCGATCCGGCCTCAAATCAACATGATTTATACCCCACAATCATAGCACCATTTCTCCTCTAGTTATCAACCGTGCACACACGATTGACCTCACCAAGAAGGCTAATCCTAGCCTGCGAATCAAAGAACACAAGCAAGAACAAGAAAGAACGCAACTCAATTGCGAAATCTAAATTAAATCATGAATTTGAAAAACCAACGAACCATTAAACGATGAAACTGTTTAAAAACAGATGAAAACTAATCAAACCTTAATCCTAATGATGACAGCTACTGATTATATAGAGTTTAGGATGATCTTAGGGGCAAACCTTAACACTAATGGGCCTTAGAAAGATACACGGCCTAAAGGCCAAAAGATGGTGTCACAACACCCTAATAGATTCTGGACATAATATTGTTTTGACGATTCCCAAAGATCTAGGAAGTATTTTTGCATGGGATTAGATCCGTTGGAAATCTTATCTTCTTAGCTTTCCATCCATACCTAGAACTTCCAAAACAACGCTCGTTTGAGACTAGGGACATCTATTTTAGTACAGGCTGCTCCTGAAGTCCGAGTCAGACTCGAACCTGAGTTGTTTGGACCTCCTCCGGGGTCGAACATGCGTTGCTGATCTTGAGCATCTGCAAGTCCTTCTTCATGCTTCTCTTTACCCTCTCGAATGTTTCTAATTATGATAAAATCATTAAGTAGCAATCTATTCATAGGAAGGAAGACGTGTTTATGAATGAGCTCACCCCTAATCTCAGCTGTCGTGCACAAGTTCCATTAATACTAATTTAAGAAGTGTTGTGTGTATCTAAAAGAGTGATGTCCTCATCATCCTCCCTTTCTTGTTTTGGAGTCGTCCTCGACTCAAGTTCATTGTAAAGACCGTGACTCCACCATACCGTGCAACCTGTAGAAAAGGTGGAGGCCACGAGAGTATTTGAATGCAATCACTTGGTGGCTCAAAGATTCTTATAATCTCATCACAAAGAGGAAGGGTAAATCCTACCCATACAGGTGTTTTGGTTGCATCAAATCACTACGTTGAGGTCAAATGAACCAATCCTTACATGGCAGAGGTGGTGCACTATGTTTAGGTCAAATGAACCGGTCCTTACATGGCAGAGGCGGTGCGCTTGTCCATGATAGGTGCACCAGGCTGAAGCATAACACCACACCTTTTCAGATGAAGCCTCGCCCCACGGTTAGAAATACCCTTCTCCATCTAGCATTGTTTTCTCTATTACCCACCCTATTTTTTTTATAGATGCCACCAAACTCATTTTAACACATTTTTTAAATGGCTAGTATGTGGTATTGATGTGGACATCATCTTCTGATAAGTACTTCTATGGCAATATTCCCGCGGGCAGGATTGGACTACTAAACAGTACCAACTTCAAAATGACTGCCACGACTTCATACGAACTCCGATTTGGACATGCAAGTACTTGCTGGAAAGCTCCTCACATCTACTTTTGAATGTATCCAGCTCCACCTTCATACAACATCGGAGTTAGTGCCAATTGTCATTTTAATACAGAAGGTGTGCGTCACTCCAACTTGGATCATTGGCCCGTGTATCAAGTTGAGCCCATTAGGGGTGCATTCTATGATTTGAGGACGACCCCAGCAGCTCTGATCATCCTATTTAAAGGCCTCAGACGTCACCAAAAACTCTTGGTTTTTCTTTGTTATAGTTCAACTTCTGTGAACTTTTTGATCTTCAGTTGTGTCCAACGACCACCTATTAGACAACTTTTGAGAACCCACATTTGATTGATTTTAGATTTGCCGTTTCTTGTTCTTTGATTGCTTGCAGAAATTGATCATTGTGATCAGGTTGATCTTATAGTCCAGCACGATCAATAACTATTCAGAGTTGGTTCTACGATTGCTAAGGTGCACACGACCTATTCGTTTGTAGTCGAATCATGAGTGTTGACTCCACCAAATCGATAGTTATCACCTCACTGAAAGATCAAGCACTCAAAGTCCTATCAGGTGTAGCGATGCATATCATTGCAAGGGGGTTCCTAAGAGACTCCTAATATCAAGGCAACTTTTTGTTCATTAAAAGAATTTAACTACAGAATTTCTATAATTAACAAGGGTGTCTCGCCAAATGGGCAACACGGTGGTATTTAATATTAATGATGGCAAGTAACTAACATTAATATGAATACATAACGACAAATACAATCATTAACTACACAATGTTTAAATATATATCACATGGGTGCAAAAGAAAATAATAGGAGTAATATGATCGAAGAAGTTAGTGGTTTTCTTCAAAGGTGTCTTTGGGTCTTCCTTGTAATCTGGGTGATCAACCTCCTCTCCAAGCTACTCTTTATCTACATGGAACATGATAAAAAATAAGTCCAATGAAAAGGAAAATCAGAGAATTCAAATAGAACCAAAATAAGTAGAGGTTCGGAGAGTTAGTTTTCAAATGATAGGGTTCGGAATGATGATTCCAATGGTCCAAAAATTACGACGATCAGATGTGGTATGTGGAATAATGCTAAAAACAAGGTGCCGGGGCCTTTTTGTAAATTTCGAAGTATTAGGGACTAATCTGTAATTTATGGGAGTTAAGTGGGTCCTTTTTGTCAAGGATACTTTGGGTGTCTCTGTAAAATGGCTATTTTCTGTGATATTTCGGGAATTTATTTGGAACTTGTAAAAGCTCACGAAGTTTTTGTGTGTACACTAGCTGGGTAGCCGTAGTGTTTTTTTTCTGGTGTGGCTCGTGGACCATGCTTTGTAGGTATGAGTGTCTTTGGTCCGTAGACCGAGTCCATTCACGTGTGGCCAGTTTTATGTGGGGCATGCAGCTGTTGTGTGGGCCTGGTGGTCACATGAGAGGCGGCGGACGCTCTCCATGAGTGCCAAGGCCAGTGGCGATGCGGCCAATGCTGGCGGCATTTCAAGGTGGCTGGAGGTGGGCACCGAGCCGGTCATGGCAGTGGCGCAAAGCCAACACTGGGCCAACTTGTGATGTGCAGTGAGCTGCTGGTGCGTGCGAGGAATGTGTGTGTGTGTGGTTCGGCCGGGAACGGTGTGATTACGGTCAATGGCAGGAGCATGTGACCATTCTTGGCTGCCCTCGGTGCGAGGCTCCGGTGAGGGCGGGGCGACCAAGCTGGTGCATTGGGAGGGTAGAGGGAGCAGTGGAGGTTCTGTGGGTGTAGAAAATGTGATGAAATCATAGTCGACGGTGAGGAATCAAAGGAAGGCGGCGACGGGCGGACATGAGTTAGAAATGGAGGGCTTGGGAAAATTGGACGGGAGGAGAAGAGAGAGACCTCAGAGCGTGTGTGTGGAGGCAGTGAAAGAGGAGGGTTGCACGGGGACCCTTTTTATAGACGTAGTTGGCTTGGTCGCCACGGCGGCGTGTTAGGTGTAAGGTGACTGGCAGTAACGCGGGTTTGCTTTGTCTGGAAGGCTGGTGGCGGTGCTGTACAGGACATGTGGGCTTGCTGGCGGTAAGGTCAATGGCGGAGGACCAAGGTGGCCAAGTATGGCACTTGCCATATCTTGATTTGCTGCTATAGTCATCTATTCTCACTTTTCCATCATAAATCAACAAGCAAATATCTATATTTTCAACTGATCAGCATTCTACAACATAAAAAAAGATGAGGTTTGCTATGGGTTTTCATCTAATTAAGGTTTGCTCTATAAACGATGTAAGTTAGCTTAGCTGTTCTTATGACCATTTTTAGTTGTTGTATGTGATGTGATAATCTTGCCACACCTTAAATTTTCTTCGTCCTCCGCCACTGGGTAAGGTGGTGGGTGTCCGCTTTTACAGCAGTAAAAAAAGAGCGGGGCGGCGCGCTGCTTAGCCGATGGTGCATGACAGCGGGAGGTTGAAGACAACTAGCTGTGTGAGTTGGGCCGAGCTGGGGTGTTGGGATGCAGGGAGAAAGGAGGGAGGCAGCCTGCGCATGGAAGAGGAGGAGAAAGGGATGTGGGCTGCGGCGGTCTGGGCCAGAAAGACAGAAACGACCAAGGCTTGGAAATTTGAATTTGAAAGGTATATGAAAGAATTGAGAGAGAATCAAATTTGGATCAAACTCAAAGGAAAGCAAAAACACAGAAGAAAAGAATGTCAAGCACTTGTCGCATCCAAATTTTAATCGTTGAAAGTTTCCATTTAGGAAGTGGACATATCGTGAAATTGATCAAGTGAATAGAAACACATGCATGCATGCAAGCTCTTACATTTAAATCGATTTTTTACACCATGGTTTAGACATTTTTCTGTCAAATATTTAAACTCCATGGGACTTAGATCTCATATGTAACTCCAACTTTGAGCAGTTGGCCTCGCGGAATGGATAACATCTTCTCTCCATTCCTAGAATTTTTTCTTAGAAAGTTGTAGATGTTGTTCACAACAATCCTCTTGAACATGTTTGAATGAGGCTTGGCTACTACTTCAGTCTCCCCTACAATATAAACAATCCCATTGTCCACTTCACGCTGGATGATTTTTTGGTCTTCCTCAATCTTCAACATTTCTTCTAGGTTCATTTTCCCTGTCTGTAATGAGAGTAAGTATACAATCAGCATATCATCCTTTAATAAATAATGTAAATAATTATAAAAAGTTCTTGCGCAACAATTTCATTGGTGTTGAACTAGTTACCTGGAAATGTGCTTGTCTGCCACTCGTGCCTACTGGATGCATTGTGAGCTCTGAAAATGATTGGATCGGTGTAAGCATTTCCTCAGCATACACAGCGTGCCCGGACGGCTTTTCCCAAGAAAAGCTGTCGACGCGAGCGCTGTGATAGACAATCTTCAGTGGCTCCCCTACGCCATAGAGGTTGAGGTCCCGGACGTAGTATTGAAGGTACTCCACAAGAATTGGTACAAAATCATTGGCCATCTCAAGCGTGTCACGGTAGCCGTACCGCGCCACGCATCGAAACACCATGAGTCCTTTAGGCTCCACTTGACGGAAGAGGAAGCGATCTGTGACATCAACATGTGGAATCGGCAGACGCTTCACGGTGATGAAGACATTCACCGAGTGAATGGTTGGGATTTTCTCGATGAGATGAGGGAACATGGGTGGTATGCCTTGCACCAGCTCCGTGTAGAACAGCGCGAATCCAGGAACCCTCTTTAGGTCCCGACGCTCGAGGAGATCTTTCACCTCATCACGCGAGACAGTATGCTCGAGCTCATACTTGTAGCGTTTGACGTGCACGTAGTGCCACACGCTCATTATCAGCATGAGAACCGCTGACGTGGCCAATGGCAAGTACGGTCCTTTGGTGAAGTTGTATAAAACGGCACCTGTGTAGATGCACTCCGTTGACATGAACAAGACGAAGAAAACTGCGATCCACAGGATGTTTACGCGCCAGACGAGGAGCATCACTATCGTCATTAAGATAGTGGTGATCACCATCACAAGGACCACACAAAGCTCTGATAGGCCGGAATCAGGATAAGAACATAGTCAGCGACGTCGAATTGAGTGTAATGAAATTAATTGAAGTTTATCATTCTCTTACCATGTGCTTTGGCAATGAAACCGGTTGTCCTGAAGCTTATCGTCACCACGCAAGCTGCTACGCAAAGGAAGAAGTTCACTTCTGGGCTATACAACTGGCCTGAATAACGTCTTGATGTATGCAGTATTTTAACCCGAGGGAAGCAATTCAGTGCTTGTAAGTGTGACATGGTTGCAAAGGCGCACGAGACCATAGCTTGGCAACCGATGACTGATACAATCAGAGCGAGGACGAAAGTTGGCCAAAACAAGGTTCCTACATGACAAGGAGAATTTATTTCCACTTAATTTTGCAATACAATATGTAATAAAAAAGACAGAAATTCTTTCCGAAACATTTTTCACGTACCTGGAATCGAATTGAAGAATGCATTAGATATGTCCATGTGCATATGTGTACGCAGAAAAGCTGCTTGTCCAATATAGATGAGCAGCACCGAAGGCAGTAAGCCAAAGGTAAAGCTCAGCTGAAACACATAAAACATATTATACCACAGGATTGTCAAAAGACTGGAGATATTAACCTTCATTTAGTTCTGACAAATTAAAGACTAAAACATGATAGTAACTCAATTAATGTATTATACAAGTACATCTGTTCCAGTTTACCCTAAGCATCACATGATCACATTAACTTCACTCTTAACCAAGTCAAAAATTGAGAAAAATAATAGAGGCTACGAGAATGTCAGATATATTCTCTCATGTTTTAGTATGAACGAGCCCTATATGTCAGATATACCTTCATTTATTAACAGAGGAATGTGGAAATAATCTTGTACCTGAATAGATCTGATGCTGAAGTATCCCAGATCAGCAAAAAGAGCTTCGGTTCCTGTAATGATGGTACAATTCTGACCATTAGCTATGGGATATTTTTTATACACTAAAGAATGTGATTTTATTCAACAACATTTATATAATGATATCTCAAATGGATGCTCTGAAATCATGTTTATTTAATTCCATTTTTTTTTATTTCTGGACTAGTGGTCGACTTCAGAAAAGAATAATTGTATTCATACGTAGAAAGAAGACCAATGGACTATTTATTTGTAAGATGGCCGGACTATTTATTTGTAAGATGGCCGGAACCTAATAAATAATCCCTATCCCTTTGAATGCACACTTTCGTAGATTCAATGTCTTTATGGGCTCTTTTTTGTTCAAAAGTTTTTTCCATTCTTCTTTTTGTTAAACTTAGATATGCAATTTCTTTTCCTTCACTAGTAAAACAGCAACGGAGGCTTTTTGCCTGATCTTGAAACAACTGAGTGTGGCATTGCAAATGTACAACATTTTTCTTACTGGATATCGTGGGCCTACCTGTAAAGACAAGGACGATTTCACCAAGTGACACCCATCCTTTCTTTTTGTTCCTTCGGAAATAGTCGATTATATATTTGGGGTTAAAAGCCCTCAGGGTGCCAATATCGAACTTCACCGTGTTGTAGATGCCAATTCCTGAGATGAGGAGCAGCCACACAAAAACAAGAGGTGCAAATGTGTACCCAATTTTGTCGGTCCCAAAGCGCTGGACCGCAAAGAAAGCCACCAAAATCCCTACTGTGATCCATACAACTTGATCTGTTCAGAAGTAAGAAAAGGGTCATTTCAGCCAATCGATTAATAAAATCATTTCTGCAAATAAATTTCATTTTATGTACGGACGCATGAATTTTTTTATATAAAAAATCTGAAACAGTAGCCTTGTTGAGTAGTTTGGTTGGCTAGTTCAGTCAGCCAACTTTTGGAGTTAATTAGTTGGGGAGGTGCTATCTAAGGTTTCCTCAGACGAAAATTTTCGCTCCCAAGTACAGTTTTCTGATTTTGGATTGCTATAATAATATCTATGACTGTGCGAGTAGAATATGCATTACAAGATGTCGGTTTGTCCAACAGTGTACCTGTTGTCAGATGGTGCGCCCTTAGTTTCAGGCCGTTGACCGCCGCTAGTACTGAAGAAACAAAGCCATGTGTCAGTTGACTCAGTTCACTTGAAACGACAGCGACAATCTTTTTTGCAATTATATGTGGGTTTCATATGAATCGATTTGTAGTACCCGAGATTGGAGGGTTGAGGACGCAGTCACTGATGGCCAGCGCCGTTGCGAAGATTGTGAGAAAGAACAGAGTGATCTTTGCCGCCTTGCTCGTCTCCAGCAGATTCTTCATCCACTGGGCTCTCCTGAGCGTCGCCGATGGCTTCGTGTGACGCTTGTATCTCGACACGAGTTCATCTTCGGCCTGTTGGTTCGGAATCAGGCACACCTTGGCGTACCGTGAGATGAGCGAGTAGAGAGCAAACGTGCCGCCTAACAAGGAACAGCGCCGTTGCAGTGCTAGCTAGATCCAAGATCAAATTAATTGAGCGAGACATTTTGTACGGGGTATCAACTCGGTGCGCACTCACCATCGCCTTCGTCGTTGGCGTAGAGGGCGATAAAGACGATCTTGATCATGGTGAATAGCACGAAGCTGTAGATGATGATGGAAAGGACGCCGAGGATATCATCCTCATGCTTGACGCCGTACTTGAAAGTGTTGGAGTAGACATAGAGCGGCGACGTGCCAAGGTCGGCGTACAAGATCCCCACGCACTGGAACGCCAGCCGCAGCGTCCGAACCCAGCTCTCCTGCACAGTCGCCATGCGCGAACCGATCGCTGATTAAGATCCCAGAAACACGCACATGACAAATACTGTATCTATATATGTATACCTGTCCATGGTGACCGTGAGCTGGCCTGGTGGCTTCGACGTAGAGCGAGTCCTGTCGCAGCGTGTCCAGGGCTGGCAGCTCGAGCTCCAGATCGCCGCTGTGCGGCACGATCTCTATGCTGCCTTCGGCAGGCGGCGCCGAAGTCATGTTCCGGCCAGTCGGCGTCATATCTTCCCTCGTGTAAGCAGTGCCGGGCGGCTCTCTAAGTATGTGGCAACCCTTGTGTTGTACGGCGTAAGGACTCGCCACCCCGTGCCGTCCCTTTTATAACCTAACCCCAACCCTTGTGATCCAGCGTCGTCGCCGCGTGGGAACTTCTTAATTCTGGAAAGAATCCTGATCGATTGAAGAAACTTGCTTGCCCCGGCGAACAACTTGCTGCTACTGTTTACTCTTCCATAATTTTCCGTTGATTCCACTTCGTCAACCTTGACTCGCTCCACTGATCTCTCGAATCGGAACACGGAAGTCGCGCCGGCGCACTCGGTGACGCAGGATCCGAGGCGACTTGGCCGCGGCTCCGGCGAGGTTGGACTGAATGACTGAGATACCTACCTGTACTTGCTATTCCGTATTTCGTAAGCACGCGCGTGGCTCGTCTTGAAGGATCCATCGTTTTCAAAAACAGAACTGATTCGACGCTTTGTAAGAGCTCAGGATTTTCAACTATCTGTAGATTTATATCTCTATTTAGGGAGATACGAACGATCAGCGGTCATCATGGACTTCAGCTTGGCGACAAGCACATAAGCGTGCAGTGGGAAAAATTAAACTCTTTGTCACAACGACGAGAATTTGAGCCTGAGGAGCATGCATATATGTGCATTGAAATGAATTTTCAGTTACACAAACGAAAAACATCAGAGATCTAAAGAGGCCATCCTAATCAGTTAGTTAGATGGCACATCAGACCTGCAGGAACCTGTTGATATCAGAACTTTCAATGCACCAAGAAACGTCCTCTATGTCTTTTCTAGATGTACCATTTTCCTTTCTGCACATGTACACTATTAGTAGACGTGCATTTTCAGAGGTGGTGGTTCGTAAATTGACGATCAATATCATGGAAAAGGATCATAAAGTGCGGGAAATCGATCACACGGGGACAAAGAAAGCAAACAAGAGCGGCGATAACTGACCCGTAAACTGAAACGATAACGACATATAAAGCACATATTTCAAAGTAATAATGTGTCAGAACTCAGAACAGGTCGTTCTTACTTCAGGGATGACTTAGGGAGAGAAAAACAATAAAAGTCAAGTAAACAGGTCAATCCAGTCGGTACTCGGAGCAGTGCTCACCTCACGTCAATCAGTCGTCTGTAGAACTTTCTTGCTGACCGAGTATGGTTTGTTGAATATTTTTTGCGTGGCCACGAAGAACAGTAGTGTAACCACCCTGCGGATTTTGATTGCGTAATCTCAGAGACACCCCAGGGGAAGTAGTTTCGAATCAAATTGTTTTCTTTGAAGTTTCGATGCAGATTGTTCCATGAAAACACATGCGCTTGGAAACTTGAGTATTGTGAACTCTCATGTTGGTTTTTCTTATTGAATTCTTCTACGGTTCTCCACACAATGTAGCCACGTTATTTGGAGCTGGTACAAAAGTACAGATTTTTCCTCGCTAAATGCAAACCAGCAGTTTGCAAGTGCTAAATAAATAACTGGGCTGCGGACTGCAATGTATATCAAATCTAGATGGGGCTTGTTATATCAGCCAGCTTATTTTGACGGCGATCCTAGAATTCAAACGTTCTTCGAGTTTTCAGGTTAATTCCATACCATAAGGATCAACTATCCATCAATGAAGCTGAATAGCAGCGCAGACGCACTATGCGCCACGTGCTCCCTGCTTGTTCTTTGGTCAATTGATCATCCAATTCATAACGAACATCTATGCTAACCTAGCATTATTTTTTTGTTAATATATTGATTTCATGATTCATCTTCTGTTGAAAATGGCAATATCAATTTGACTTGGGTGACCACTATTTATACAATGCATAGTTAACTAAAAGAGTGTATGGTGCATATCCTCGGGTTATGTAGGAATCGTAGATGCAACTGTCCAGTTCACACTTCACAAGGCTTGGATTATTTTTTTCAGTCACAGCTGGACCGTGTCAAAGAACTTGCCTTCTATAAATGTAGCTTATCACATACTCCCTCCATTATTAAATTATTGTCAAGACAATATCTTTAATTAATTTTTCAACTGAAAGGGTAACGACTCCAGTTTAAAAACGGAGTATTGATTAGGGTGATTTTCACCACTGAAGCCTGCATTTTATAGTCATGACGCATAGGCACTTATATGACCCAGATAGTATGGTTATCTGATCGGAGTTTACTTTTTGAAAAGACATGACGTTCCTGCATTTGAAGCGTAACCTTGCTTAATTTATCTAATTTTAGAACAACCTAATACCTTCGTTTGAGTAGAATTTTCTTGCTGGAATTTGTGTGTGAATCTGAGCATTCTTATATTCAGCTGCACGTGTGAATATTAGAAGGTGAAACTCTGTACGTCAGTCTTCTATATACGTAGATGATTATGAGAAGATATGTAGTGCTACAAATCTAGTGGTACCGGTCCCATTACTTGCGGGGAAATTTCCTTATTTACCATTGAATGATAGCATAATGTTTTGTAAGCCATCGAAAGGATTGAAGTTCTTCCTACCATCATTTTTCAATTTCACCCATCACGTGCCACTTTTCACTTTATGTAGTTAACCTGCGTATCTGAAATATATTTTTTAACACCATCTCTTATTCATCAATATTAATTTCATATGATTATTATATTTCTTGGCAACACATATTCATAACTTTTTTATTGCATCATACCTTTGTACTAGTGTATTATATTCACGATTATAATGGCATGAATAGAACATAGTCACTCGGTTTAATAGCAGCTAAATAATGGTAGGGGCATGGAAGGAATAAAATTCAGATCTTATATCAGATAAGGAACTTTGAAATTTGAGTGGCTTGTAAGGCATAAAAAAATACAAGTTCCTTATCAACCACTCAAATATTTTCAATTTCCTTATCAACTATCAATGCTAACCTTCTTTCCTTATTCATCTCTCCTATACATTTGGGGACTGAAAAGACTTGTTCAACCACTCAAATATTTTCAATTTTCACTTTCATTTCAAATCTTAAAATTAATCTGGCCATTTTATTTTCTTTGAGCTCATGGGTCATAGTGTAAATTCATAAACGATGACCGATTTCTGCAACGTCTACTAACATTGGTAACGAAGAAACTTAGTAAAAAAAAGATAAAGTGGCAAACAAGTCTTTTTTAAGTCCTTAAATGTATACGAGTGGTGAATTAGAAAGAAAATTAATATTGGTTGTTGATAAAAAAATTAAAAATTTTAAGTGACTGATAAGGAACTTGTAGTTTTTTTATGGCTGATAAGGATGTTACCCTATTTTATTCCGTTATCCAAAAAATTACCGTCGGTATGTAGTGTTGCTCTATTTGGCTAAAGGCGATTTGCCTTCGTCTGCATGTCATTTTCAATCACAACGAAACATGCTTCTTCATGCAACCAAACCTCTTAGTGATGCAATGGGCAAGACAATTCCCATTCCTGGACCAAACGACGATGGCAAGAAACTTGAAAAGTTGTGGTCGCGCACCCTCGCTAAAAAATAATTTTTTTTTTATCTACGGGCTAAAAAATAAAAAGTTGTAGCCACGCAAGATTAAATAGCAATGACCTGTTCGCCCATGGTAATTAATTTTAGAGTTTTGAAGAACACCGTGCCCGCTACATGCCAAGAACTCTATCAAGGAACTTGTTGCAACTAAAATGCACCAGTCTAGCATACATAGTTTTGGGATGACTTGGTTTGTAGCCACAGCTTCCAGTAGTTGTTAGAATATTTCATCCATTGACTTCCGTATTGATCTCACGTGGAAATCCAACCGAAGGTGCTATTAATTCTGGAATGGGCACATCGCTATTTATCAATTTTCTATTCTGTTTTCCCTCACTTATTCTACTTTTGTGGCGAGAACTTATTCCATACTCCAGGCAACTTGTATGTCAAACTCCAATTGATTCGAAATATAAATAACAGTCTTGGATCCAGGGGGAAAAATATACAGAAAACAAAAACTGCGGTTGTACAAATTAAAACTTCAGGACATACTCCCTATATCTTTTTTATAAGTCATTTTGGATTTAAGCACGCGAATTAAAAAGAAGTAAAAATTGTGGAATGTTCTGAAAACGAGAAGGAGAAACATAGAGTCGAGATGTATTAGGAAGGAAAAAAGCTGTCTCATGAAGTGAGAACGACTTATAATTTGAGAAATTTTAAAGAGCCCAAAGTGACTTATAATTTGAGATGGAGGGACTACAAGAATTTGGGGGGAAACTAATTGTTGTACCTCATTTCTAGGATACACTGTATATCACATATCAGTCTCTGGATCAGTAACTGATACGCACTAACACATCAGAATGTATATCAAAAAGTATACTTTGGATAGGGGAAAATATACCTGAAATCGGACCTTTAGTGGCAACATGGCAGAGACTAAAATTTCTACAACCAGTTGACCAGCTCGAGGTGAAGAAAACAGCGGAAAACATGGCCCAAAGCCACAAGCAAACTTAGGAAGTAGAACGAAAACCCAGCACGTCATCGTCTTCTATGAATCTTCTCTGTCTAAAACCACAACTGCAAACTGTGAGTACTAAGGTACTCAGTAAGCCCTAACACTAAGCAGGGGTATATATATAGATGCACATTTGAATGTAGCAAAGATTAGGGTGTAACATCCCGTAAATTTTGAATAGATTAAAGCAGCAATTTATCCCCAATTTCGTTCCAATTTAATTGTCTGTTTCAATATTTCGATCTGTTCAAAAATCTTTCGTACTGAATTTCGTTTCGTCCAAATCCAAAATCTGTTCGTCTAAATTGATCCGGTGCCGAAATAATTTAGTCTGCGTAATTTTTACGTTTGACTAAATTTATTTTCCGGAATTCTCTAATTAATTTTTTTCGGGTCTCTAAATATTTCTCCTAATTAATTTATTCAGCCTTCCTAATTGTTTCACGTTTTTCAATTAATTCTCAGATTAATTCCTAACCCCTATTTTTCACCCACTTATAAATAGCCTTCTAACCCTAATCCCCTTCCCATCCTCATTTCTCCAGGAAATCCTCGCAACTGCTCCCCTCCGCGCCGCTCCTCTCCTGCCTCGATCCCGTCGCCAGCCGCGTCGTCCTGCGCCGTTTCCCGAGTCCCCGCGTGAGCCGCCCTCTGCTGTCATCTGTCACGCCCGCGTCACCGTTCCCGCCAACCGCGAGCAGCACCGACGCCGTCAACCTCAACTCTCCTGTGTCGCCGTCCTGCCTCCAAGCCGGTCGCGTCGCCTCGATTTCCGTCAACTCCGCGCGCGCCGTGTCGCCGTCAGCCCGATCCGCGTTGTCCTCACCGCGTGGAAGCCAGAGCCGTGGACCGAGCGTCGACCCCGCGCGTTTTCCGCGCTGAGTCACCGCACCGATCGCCGTCTTCGTCGCCTGCCCCCGCGTCACTGTC
>BCLF01000019.1:197049-344547 GCA_001602275.1 Zoysia japonica
TGCAGTGAGGGCATAGCGTCATTATTATTTATCTTATATGTATGTGTGGGTTAACCTAGGTGGTTAATGATTAATTATCTGTTTTAATTTATTTAATTAAAAATACTAGAGTTAACAAGTGATAAACATACTAATTTATATATTAATGCATAATGGACAACACATTAATGTGGTTATGTGGAATAGTGTACCATGGATAATTATTTAATTTCCAGGTATATGTATGTCATCTTAAGTGACTAGTAATTGAACTACTTGATTTAAGTAAAGTCAACAGTGGCATGTGTACTAATTACTAAATTAAAGACATCAAATGGCATGTGTGCTAGTGTATGCTAATATGGAACGGGACACATTAGTGTGCCCTTTTAATGATTATTTAACTATCTAATTGCATGTGATATTAGCATTTAGCAATTAACTACTCGATCTATCTTTTTATAAGTATCCTACTATATATATATATACAAATACTGTTGTATATAAAGTGCGTGTGTGCTATTTAATATTTACCTGTCTTTCTATTACTTAGCCCCAAGTATTTAATTAGCTACTAATTATATGATTCTAACATTAAATTAATTTACCTAGATCCAGCAGGTGCAGTCATGATAATGCATACTAATGATCTATAAAATAATACTAATGGATAAGGTGCATACTATAGTTAATGAACTATGCTAGGAATTAAATCACAATAAAACACTTGCATTGAAATCGATAAAAGCTAATAAAACAAAATGACTTAAAGTTCCAATAAAACTTACCAATAATAAAAGCCAGCATGATTGGGGATTAGCCAAGGTTTGGATAGTTCGATGAGGTGGTGCTTGATACAACAATTCCAACGGTACAGAGATTGTTGAAAACGGAGTTCATATGAAGGAGTTTTGACAATTCGAGTGCGTACGGAGGCTTTAGGGAACTTTTTATAATTATTAGAAAGTTGCTAAGGGCTTTTCTATAATTACCAGAGTTGATAGGGACCTATATATAATTGTACAAAAGTTTAGGATGCTAGGTGTAAATATTTAGGACTAAAATGTAATTAAAGAAAAGGTCAGGGGTGTATTTGTAAAATTACTAGTCTTAAAATATAATTTTTTACATAACAGCAGGGGCTTAGGTGCAAAGTGGCATTTTCTTAGAATTTACGAAATTATTTTTGTACTAGAAAAAGGGCTTCGGAATATATTTTGTGTGCACTAAGCCGGGTGTACCTAACATTTTACTCTATTAGGCTAACAGGTGGGGCCGAAGGGGCTTCTTTTATTTTCAATATAAAACAGTGTATTCAATCCTAGCCATCGGATCAAGAAGGGACGACTGGGATTTAGAGGCGACATTGAGGCTTATGGGCCTTTGGATCTTGATTGAATGTTTCAAATTTTAAAAAGGAAGAAAGGGCGACGTGGACTAATCTGTGCCGTTCTTTTGGAATCGGACGGTTGGGATGTAAAATGGCCGGTTAGGGGGTTGATCTAATCCTGCGCGCCCGTGAGGGATCCGATGGCCGGCAGAGACCGAAGGCCCGCGCGGCAGCCGGCCGCGACAAAGACGGCGGCGCCATGGTCGGAACCGGCCGGAGAATAGCCAAGGCTCGCCGAGGTGCTCTAAACTCGACGGGGAGAGGCTCAAAAGGGAGAGGAGCTCACCGCGGTTCTCGTGAGGAGGTTGTCGTCGTTGGGTTTTGACCATGGCAGGCTGGCGATGAGGAGGAGAAGGCGTGCGGCCGCGGCGCACGGTGCCAAAGCTTGGTGATGATGGGGACGGCTCAAAAATGTCGGGGATCGGTAGAGGAGGTCATGGTGCTGCTTTAGGGGTAGGGATTTGCCGGGGTTAAGCTTTCTCAGCAGTGAATTTGTGGTGGCCGCGATCGGACAAGGTTTTGGGGGAAAAAGGGAATTCGAGCGGGAGGAGCAGGAGAGAGTGGCTCGAGCGCGCGAGTGAGCGATTGTGGCTGCCTGGGGTTGCTATTTATAGGCGGGGGAGGCGTGTGGGCAGAGGTATGACCGGCACATGGGCTGAGGTAGGGGCGGCTTAAATTTGACGCGTCCTGTCCAGGGCGTGGCGCGGCACTGTGCACACGTCGAGCTGATGCGGGTGCGAGGGGACGGCGGTGGCGCTGTGCGCACATCGGGGTGACGCAGGTGCGAGGGGACGGTGGTGGCGCGGCACTGCCTTTGACCGGCGAGGAGAGAGAGAACGGAGATGAGGTGGGGCCAAGGAGTAAAGGCTGGGGTGAGGCTATAGTGCAGGGTACGCGCGGCCGGTCGGCTGGTCGCCGACCAACCGACGGAGGCGCGGCGCACTCCTGGCCGGCTGCGCAGGCGTCCACGGGAAGAAGACAGGGGCGCGCGGGGCTGGGCCGTCATGTTGGGCCGCGCGAGCAAGTGAGAAGGAGGAAGCCCGCTGCTGGAAATGGAGGAGAAAAGAAAACTGGGCCACATGGGCTGGAAAGAAAAAGGAGAGGGAAAAATGCTTCGGCCCAGAACAACTTTTGAAATTTGGAACATATTCAGAATTTGTTGATTGGATGTTGAGTTTCAAATAAATTCAAATGAATTCAGGAAATTACAATCCAAAGAAATCAAAGCAAACAAAAGAAAAAGTCAAGCACTTATTCACACTCAAGTTTTTTTTAATTTTCTTTGAAAATTTTCAAATTAAGAGAGGTTTTAATTTACATGAGATTTTACCCTTTTGAATGAAAAGGAGAGAAAGGAAAATTTTGTTAGCATTTTGTTAGTGAGAATTTAAATTTTCAAGTTTTAATTAGGGTGAATTTTGGGGTGCGACACTAATAGAATATGACACTTCTAACTAATCTTCTCAGCTCAAGAGTCAAGGACAAAATAACTAATCTACTCACTCATATTTTCATCCATGTAACGGAAGGAACCGAAAGGACTCCTAGCTAGCAGGTCACATGTTGCTGTGGGTGACCACAATGGAGGAGTCAAACAGAATGCACGGACGCACCTACGGGCCATTGTTGCGGCAAGGCTCTGGCAATCGACTAGCCGGCAGCTCCCTGTGGCAAGCAGGTCAAGATTTTGGCGTCGGAGCAACAGCTCCCAACACATGGGACTCGCCTACTCCTTGCTATCTGCGGCCATCGAATCAAAAGCGCGAGGTCCCTGCTCCCCGGGCTCTGCCTCCACAGCCACCACAAGCTCAGAGGTGTCAACAAAGAAGGAAAGGAAGAATAAAGATCCAAAAGTAAAAGAAGGAAAATAAACAATAAGAAAAAAGTAAGAAACTTAATATGATTTTAATTCAACTTTTTTTTTCTTTTCCCACATAGTTGCCACAACATCTTTTTTTTTTTGCAATACAATATTTCTTTCGTAACAAAAAATCAATATCATCACAACGCTTCCTTACATATGGTAAAAAAAATAGACATGTAATCATGACATCTTATTGTGGCAATATAACTATCATAAAACTAGATATTCGTGGCAACAAATTTGACATATTGCCATCGTGGCAACAGCATCAACCTGTGCAACATAAAGTCAAGACTGTCACCGTTACATATCAATGGTACTAAATTATCATATTGCCCAGTATTTTTTTTTGTGGTTATAGTACCAACTTGTTGCAACGGTTGTCAAGATTATCACAACATCAATTATATTTGGCAAAAACAAAATGTGGAAATATCATCCACCTACTGCCACAACTTGGGAAATGTTTCTAATATCGCAAAAATATTGCAACTTATATTGTAAAATCAAGGTAATCATAATGCTAACTAATCCATGGCAAAAATTGGACATGTTACCATTGCATTTTTTTGCAGCAATATAATCTTACATTTCGCAACAAAAAATTTATACTATCACAACACTTGATATTAGTGGCAACAAAATGAGAAATTACCACTCCACCGTTTTTTGTTTTTTGTGGAAATAACACTAACTTATAACAACAATGTATCAAAATTACCGCAACGCCAATAATTTGTGGCTAGAATATAAATGTATTACAATGAAATTTAAGATTATCACAATGCTAAAAAATGTGGCATTATCTTCCACCTGTTGCCATGATTTATGAAAATGGTTGTAATAGGACCTACCTATTGCGACGTGTTTTGTATTGTTGCATTGTGTTGCATGGCAATAGGCCTAACTTTTACATTTTTCTATCTATTTCTGGGTGATATGTGTTATTTTGTATGATGTACTCGGTTTTTATGCACTATTACAAAATGGGCATTTGTGTAACCTAATTTTTCAGCAGTCTCAGGTCCAAAGAAAACCTGACACTATACATGACAACCAACTACTGATCCAGATGTTGGCATGATAAACAATTAGATTCTATAAATGGGTCCGACAGCTAGTGCAGCGGTTGCTAGATTGGTGGCTCGATGTGGTTTTCAGAATTTGTAACTCTGACTTCCCTGGTTCCTTAATGCTTAGCTCCTTTTGAAATCCTAATTGGCATATTTATCTGTTTCTTGTAAGTTGCTTGTGCTGCGACTGTTTACTTTTGTGCGCAACTGGATCTGGAGTTTGACTGTGCATCGGTCGTGTTAAAATATTATTGATGATAAAGAAAATTATCAAAAATATATTATATTATCATACTTTGTTTAATAGGATGAGTGGTCAAAGTTGAGATTAGAAGTCAACAGTATGAATATTCTAAAACCGGTGAGAGTATACCATTTTTACAGGTTCATGAATGCCAGCAGATAGGGAAACGGACTGTAGATAGCCCTTTTGGTCTGCTTTTAGGAATGGTTTTTTTTTTAGTAGTGACACATCAGGCCTATACCATCTCTCACCCGACAGCTTGTCAATGATATTGCCCTTAGCTTCTTTATCGCTAAATAATGTGGCTATCCATTATTACAAACAGATGTTTCCACAATCTCCTAAAAATTAAATCAAATAAACAAGTCTGTTGCTAAAACACCATTCATTGGAAGCAACAATTTCCATCATAATCATCTCATGTGACACGGCATGCCATCTTTATACGTGCTCTGTCTTCTTCTTTTTTGCATTACCATCCAAAAACATATCTAGTATGTTCCTATGAAAAGCGCCTGATTGGAGAGCAAACTTGCATTTTTGTCAAAAAATAATACCATTATGGCTTAGCCAAATTGCCCAACAAATCGCGCATGGCCCTACCAATAGTTGACATACAATTCTCCGTTCTACCCCTTATAACCATCCCTAAAACATATGATGTGCATTTAATGGAGGAGAGGTATGTTGAAAGAGATTTGTATAGCTCTCCAGATTAATTTAGCAGTTGGGCAATCAAAAAAGAGATGTTGACTTGTTTCATTATTATTGCAAAAAAAATTTTATATTACCTTTCCATGGTTGTTTCACCAAGTTATCTTTGTTTGCCCGTACACAACAATAGAGGATGTTGGATATCCTAACTTTTTTTTGAGCGTCTCACCGTAGATACAACTGTAGTATTTGTTCGTGTTGGATATCCTAACTTTGTGCATGAATGAATGCATTGTCGTCGGTTATTCATACATGTTCTCTTCCTTCCTATAGCTATTCTGGGTCATAGACAGAAGGCTACTTCATGCTTTTTGCTGTCCATGTCGTAATTTGATACAATACACATCATGGATATCAGTAAATATAGTTAAATAGATGAAGAGTCCCATCCCAATCCCATAATGAACAAGTAACAACCCAATTAAAAGATAGAATTCCACCAATTGATGTGCCAGACTGTCACAATTTTGGGATAATACCCATTTTAGACCCTAAACTAATATCGTCAAAAGCTCAATTTCGTCCTTCTACTTTCAAAAGGTCCAATTTGGTCCCTGAATTTTGATTCGAGGTTCAATTTCATCCCTCGACGTGGCGTGCCACATCAGCACTTGTCACGCCATGGCAGCTTCAGTTTTATAAAATGGTTTCAAATCAATTTTCTCAAACTATTACTTTATTTTTATCCCATTTTGAACCATCATATTTCTTACAATTAATGCAAAAATTCTACATGGATATTTTTTATATTTACATTTTTAAAAAATAAATAATTTTGACGTATCTCAATATGTTCAAAATCAATAATTTAAACATATTATATATTTTTGACATTTATATAGACCTTTTCAATTTTTTTAACAAAACTGAATATTAACGCAATCCAAATTTAGAAAATGCCAAAATTTCCAATTTTTGAGGTTTTTAAATTTTAAAATACCAAATATATTAACCTACAATGTATAAATATTTTCACATTTGATTCACAATGTACAAGTAGGATCTTGTGTTGTTGCATTAATTTTAAGAAACATGATGGCTCAGACGGATCAAAAAACTAAAGCTACAATTTGGTAGAAAAAACTATTTGAATTTCAAAATCTAAAATTTAAGTTGACGTGGCGTGCCATGTGCTGACGTGGAATGCCACATGTGCAACCACGTCATGCAAGGGATGAAATTGAGCCTCGAATCAAAATTCAGAGACTAAATTGGACCTTTTAAAGTTGAATAACGAAATTGAGCTTTTGACGATAGTTTAGGGATGAAATTGAGGATTATACCGATAATTTCTTTCATTAAAAACATATCACATAATTTGTCGTCCCTGTTTGCTTCCTTGATTACCACGTTCCTTGTTGCTTTCGCAAGTAAAACAGGACCATTTTCAATTTGAAATTAGAGGATTTACATCTGAAGTAACCATATCTTTTCTATTACTCTCTCCGTCTCAAAGTAGGTGCCTTTTTTTATTTTCAGACATTTACCATGACCATTCGTCTTATTTAAAAAAATTATGAAAATATTATTTATTTTATTGTGAAATAATTCATTAGTAAAAGTACTTTAAACTTGACTTGTTTATTTTTGTAGTTTTTGTAAATTTTTTAATAAGATAAATAGACGAACGTCAATATCAAAAGGTCAAAAACGTCAATTATTTTGGGTGGAGGGAGCATGTATTAGATGCCCAAGACTTGTCATATGTTCAAAAATGGTTCCTTGCACGAAACCCCAATCCGTACAATTGTGCAAACATTCCAATGGCAGTAGCCATCTCCATTATTTAACTTGCAGTGCTTTCTCATTGTGCGGCAGCATAACAATCTGCATGTCTTATCTGTGTTATCTGTCAACATGAGAAAGTGACAGGAAGCCTGTTCAGTGGACATAAAATTCAGGATATGCTGCATCTGTCCGTACATGTCAATTCGCAAAGTCAAACAGTACGAGCTGGATGACGAACATAGTTGGTAAATTTGAAACAGTTCGAAGCAAGATATTCGTATTATGTTTCGACAATGTAAGGAAGACTGTCAGAATATGAATTAATGACATATGATGCTAGCTTGAATATAGCTAGCACTGAAGTCAACCTCCCTCATTAGCCAAGAAATTAAGAAGGATGGATACGTTATAAGACTGGTGTTGACGCCGAAATTGGGTTCGGACCAACGCACCGCTCGCATGTCCGTCTGCGAGAACACCGACGTTTCTTCAAGGTCGGGATTAGGGCAGCACCTAGAAAATCCCGCCTCGGGAGGGACCCAATCGAAGGAGGATCGTCTTAGGGATCATCCGAGCTCGGCCAGGCCAGCCGAATCACCTTCAAACATCGCCGAGACAAAGAAAGAACAGCACAAAAATCGAGTAAAGGGAATAGAGTTTAGAGAAGAATAAAATGTAAAGTCAAATTGTTTTGATCGATTGGAATGATGCTCAACCGGCCATGGGCCTCTGCTTTATAGAGTAGGGATGGTCTTATCTCGCAGGGCAACTAATTCCACAAGCTAAGAAAGAAATTAGAATCAATCAGCTGAAAACATTTCTAAATCAACATTATCGGAGTCTCTGGTAAAGTGCCGGATGTTCCGTTGTATAATTCTTGAAACCCGAGAGAGCTCACCGGACACTCCGGTGGGCTGAGTGCCCGAACCCGAAAGGGCTTCTCAGACACTCCAGCAACGTGCCGGATACTCCGGTGACCCTATGATTTTTGGGTGTCTATATATGCCTCTCTATTTTTTGTAAAGTTTGTACACCATAAAACAATTAAGCACCCAAAACCTCTAAGGGCGATGGTTTTCTTGACTCATCGGCTATTGTATTCAATTTTGGCAATGATGTTCTTTACATCGGCCACTTTTCTCTTACGTTTATTGCCATACACTTGGATGATACTTTTTCAAGTATCGGCCGTTAAGGGCCCTAGGTAGCGATTCTCTGCGAACATCTTCCAAAATGTATGCATTTTCGGCGATGACTTTTACTATTCGCTATGGCCTTTCCCAACAAGGAGACCATTTTCCAAACTTGTTGCTTCTTGAGCCTACAAGCAGAATAGTTTTCCAAACCAATTCACCCACCTGAAAAAGTTTGACCTTCACGTTCTTATTGTAGGCTCTAGCAATTTTAGCCTTGTCTCTCTCAATTTCTTTCAAGGCATTTAAACGTTTATCGGTAATTTCATCGATATTGTCTAGCATTAGAGTTATATACTCATCGGTAGATAAATCATTTTGTTTGACTAACCTTAGAGCTACTAGATTTACCTCAACGGGTAAAACAGCCTCTTGTCCATACACAAGTTCATAAGGCGCTACATTAGTTGCCCCATGCCTAGATATCCGGTGAGCTCACAATGCTTTCGATAAGACTTCATGCCATCTCTTGGGATGGTCTTCTATCTTTTTCTTAATAAGTTTAATCAACACTTTGTTACTAGACTCGGCCTAACCATTGGCCTGAGCATAATATGGAGATGAGCTGAGTATCCTAATTCCGTAAGATTCAACAAACTCGTTAACATGGCCGAACGTAAAGGAAGTACCCTGGTCGGTAGTTAAAGTTTGAGGTATGCCGAATCTATGAATAATACGCTCGGTAAAGAACTCAATTACCTCTTTGTGTGTCATGTTCTTGAGAGCCACCGCTTCGGTCCATTTGATGAAGTAATCCGTCGCAACCAACACGAAACGATGTTCCTTCGAAGATGGAGGATGTATTTGCCCTATGAAGTCCAATCCCCATCCTCGAAATAGCCATAGTTTTATAATGGGGTTCATCATGGCTGCGGGTGTCAATTGAATGTTTCCAATTTTTTTGCACTCTCCGCATCCTTTATAGTAGCGATAACAATCGGCAATCATAGTTGGCCAATAGAATCCGGCCCTCCTCAACAACCATTTCATCTTTGAAGCCGATTGATGTGTACCACAAATGCTCTCACGAACTTCTCCCATAGCTACTCTAGCCTCATCATCACCCAAATATTTCAAAAGCAAATCATCCCCCGTTCGGTGATATAAGTCACCATCGATCAAAGTATACTTAAAAGCCACATGCCGAACCTTCCTATCTACACTTTGGGTTGGGCTACGAATGTATGAAATTATGGGTGGCCTTTAATCAAACGATTCGGTACTATCACGGTTTGACGTGTTAGCGTCCGAATGGTCTAATTTCAATACCTCAAGCATCAGTTTTTTATTGACTGAAAATCTACTTTTACTAATATTGTAACCCGATGCTTGTTGAGCCAACTTATTGGCTCCACTGTTTTCTAGCCTAGGCACATGATGTATATTGAATTCATCTATTCTACTAATGATGTCTAGACACTTATCTATAATGACATTCAATGATCAGTCTAAGCATGAAAATTTTTCAGAAATTTGGTTTACTACTAACAACCAATCACCGAAAGCCTCTACATGCTTAACCCCTATGGATTCCAACATCTCTAAATCGAACAATAATGCTTCATATTCGACTTGGTTATTGGTGCAATCATACTCTAATCGGTTTGAGAATTTAAAGTGTGCATCATAAGGAGATACCAGAACCACACCAACACATTGACCCTCTTTACAAACCGATCCATCAAAATATAATTTTCAAGAGATAAAAGTAACATAAGCAACATCTAGATCTTGCCCTAAATCAATCCGATGTTCAACAATAAAATTAGCAACAATTTGGCCTTTTATCGATTTCAACGATTCATAAGCCAAATCATATTCAATCAATACATAAGCCCATTTAGCAAGCCTACCACTAAGAATCGGCCTATGCAACATATGTTTAATAACATCGGTTTGACAAGCAACCACACAAGTGCTAGATAGCAAATAATGTCTCAAATTGGTGCAAGCACGATACAAGGAAAAACATAGTTTTTGATGAGAATAAACCTTGTTTTCGCATCCACCAACCGTCGGCTCACATCATCTTTCGTCGCTACGTAAAGACGGAAAAGGACTCCTCCCTTAGATGCCCTATGCACCGGTGGTGAAGACAAGTACTCTTTGATCTTCTCAAAAGCTTCTCGCTGTTATGGCCCCCAAGTAAATTCGGCTTCATTTTTTAGCCGAAGAATAGGAGTAAATGCACTAATCTTTCCCGACAAGTTGGAAATGAATCGCCTTAAGTAATTCACTTTCCTTAAGAAGCTTTGCAACTCTCTCTTACATGTAGGCGCTTGCACGTTCCTATTGCTTCTATCTTCTTAGGATCTACCTCTATGCCCTTTTCATAAATTATGAAGTCTAAAAACTTCTCGGCCGATACACCCAAAGCACAATTGAGCGGATTTATTTTCAAACCGAAACGACGCATTCGGTCCAAGGTAAGTTGCAAATCGGCCAAGTGAGAATCTAAAGCGGCCAATTTGATCACCATATCATCTATGTAAACCTCTATGATAACACCAAGTAAATCATGAAAGATAAAGTTTATCACTCTTTTATATGTGGCACCCGCATTCTTTAATTCAAAAGTCATAACAACCCACTCAAACAATCCTACAAAACTAGGACATTTAAAAGTAGTTTTAGACATATCCTCTTCGGCCATGAAGATTTGGTTATATCTCGCATTACCATCAAGAAAGCTAATAACTCTATAGCCGAAAGAATTATTAATCGACACATCGGCTATGGGCATAGGATATTCATCTTTAGTAGTGGCTCTATTTAAATTTTTAAAATTAATGCAAACTCTAATCTTACCGGTGTTCTTTTTCTCCACCGGTACGATGTTAGATATCCACTCCGCATACCTACAAGGTCTTATGAATTTCGCATCAAGTAATCGGTTAATTTATTCTTTAATCCGATCATGCATATTCGGATTAAACCTCTTCATCGGTTGCTTAAAAGGTCTAAAACCAGATTTTGTCGGAAGCCGATGTTCAAGTAACTCCGGCTCAACCCGAGCATTTCATTATAAGACCATGCAAAATAGTGCACATATTCTTTTAGCAAACCGATTAACTTCACCTTATAATCAGCTTTCAGATTTTTATTTATATAAGTTAGTCTCAGATTATCATCGCTGCCAATGTTCACCTGCTTAAGAGGATCAACCGATATGAATCCTTGTCCTAACTTATCCATATCCTTTATTTCCTCGATAGCTTCGCACATATCATTCGTATTGGACCGATAGTGTTTCACTCTCTTTTGCAACCAATCAAGATTAGAATCTATTAAATCACATTATGGTTGAGCTGATTCTCCATCGGCTTTACATTGACCAGTACAAAACCATCTCTAGTAACGTTAAGAAAATCATAATCCGTCAAGTCTAACCCAGTCAAGCACTTGACACCATCATGCGGGAAAAAAGATGATTCGGCCATAGCAACACAAGCCGATGCATCCGCATGAACTATCTCTACATCATCACTAATCCATTGTATCAAGAATTGGTGTAAGGTAGAAGGAACACATCTATTGGCATGAATCCAATCAGTCCTAAGATCAAGCTATAACTACCGCGCACATCGGCAACAAAAAAAGCGGTAGCCATGGTCTTGCTTCTAACGGTGAGTTCCATAGAAGCGACCCCCTTAGTCTTGATAGGGTCTCCTCTTCCCACATTGTTCAAAGTCATGTTGGTCCGGATGAGCTCGTCATCGGCATTACCTAGCTTCTTAAACAAAGAATACGACATTAGATTAACAATAGCACCACCGTCCACAGGCATGCAAGAAATCGATGAACCATTAATATAACCTCTTACATAAAGAGGTTTCAAATGGTTCTCTAATTCCTCAGGCTTTTTGAAGATAGAACTTTTTGGTCCAAAGTCGAATTGTGCCATGACTTCTTCTTCCTCTATACGCGAGTAATCGAAAAGGGATAAGCAAATGATGTTAATGTCCATACCTTCCCGAGGCGGTGTAGGCTCGTAGTCCAAGAGGTCGTCGTCGTTGAACTCGGACATGTCGACATCTCTCGTGGGCGAGGGCGTTGTGGAGTCCTCTCTCAAGACAGTGTCGGCCAAACCAAGTGGCTTTGGAGTAGCCGTCGCTTCCTCCGTCACTGGTGGAGTAGGGGCCCTGGGCTCCTTAACCCTCCACTGCTTACCTTGAGGGACTATCACTTTGATCTCGTTAAAGACTTTGTCCCTCCTTTTCTCCGCCTCCTCTTCTCGCATTTTCTGGAGGCGCAGCCTTTGGAGCTTCCTCTTTTGAGTGTGGGTCAGGCCAGGCGGACACCACCTCGGTTATGTGTACTTTGAGAAGCTCTTGCTGCTGCTAGCTTCATGGTCATGAGAAGCCTTTTCGATCGGATCATCCAAAGTGACCGGTGCCGTAAAAACTCCCTCGATTTTGACATCGGTGGTGCCGATTTTCACTACACCTCCGGATCCACTCTCTTGATGAACAATGATGGAGGGAGCAGGTTTGCTACCTTGCTTCGAGTGCCATTCTTGCTTGGGCGCGGTGGTGGAGCTCTCTCCCTGAACCTTGATCGGTCGAGAATCTGTCCGATCTGCGATAGGGTTGGAGAGCTTTGCAAAGACGTCCCCTCTTGGTCCGTTCTGCCCCAAATGAAATGGCGGGTATGGCATCGGAGGAACAGGCCTTGGCAGCATAGGCGGTGGTACGGGCATCCACGGTCCTATGTATGGATGCCACAGCAGGAACGGTGGGCAAGGCATAGGATGGAACCTTGGCGGCGGCACTCCGAAGCCATGTGGAGGAAAAGGAGTGGGAGGCCCGTGCACATTCACGGTGGGCCTCATCTCCTTCCTAAGTGGACTGCCTCCCCTAGGCGGTGATCTTGATCGCTTCATAAACCGATTATTCGAATCGGTCTTTTGATTTTTGTACTTAGCCATGAGCCTGTCGAAGGCGCTTTTAGGCCTCATCTTCTGATCCGTGGCTTTACCTTGATTCACCTTCCACTTGCCCACTTCGAAATTCTTCGGTTTGATCATCTTGGGCTGTGAAACTTGCCCTTGGGTCTAGAGCGTTGGATGGTGACTTTATTCTTGATCATCGGAGTACTTCTCGAGCACCACCTTCCTAGAGGCACCCTTCTCACTTGGAGAAACGGGCATCCCATCCCCGCGTTCTTCGCTTTGGTTGTATCGGCGTGATGAGGCCGATTCAACACCTTGGGGTTGAGCTCTAGAGTGTTGATGGGGAAAGGGTGCTTGTCGATCTGTATCTCCTTAAGACTCAATCGTCCTTCATTAAGGGGCGATTGGACCTGTCGACGAAAAACATTGCAATCATTAATAGCATGAGAGTAAGAGTTATGCCATTTACAATATGCCCTAGCTTAATCTCATCCACCGAAGTTAAAGTATATGCAATCTTAATATATCCAACTTTGTGCAGCTCATCAAATATTATATCACATTTGGCTACATCAAAGGTGTATTTCACATTGTCTTTCCAATTCTTATGAATCGGTTTGAGCGAATCACAAGCAAATGATTTGGCCGTAGAGGGCCAAACAAACTTGGCAGCCAAGATGCCATTAGAATCATTATCAGAACTATCCAAATCACATTCTATGACGTGCACGCTACGACAGGTCTTGTAGTCATGTTTTATTTCTTTGCTTCAGCTTTCTTGAGCCGAAGCCCTTTGTTGGAGGTGTGTTAGTGTAAGAAAATCGTATCCCTTCAACCTTTCTCGAAGATGCGACCGCAAACCACTAAAAACTAGGTCGGCTAAGTCTTTTTTAGAAATTGTTAAATTAAAGCATCGGTTTTTAGTATCTCTAAACCACCGAAGATAGTCAACGACGGGTTCCTCTTTCCCTTGCCGAACCGATGTCAAGTGTGAGAACTTAAATTCGTTGTCCTCAGAATAAAAATAATCATGAAATTTATGCCCTAACGACTCCCACGCAAAAATGGACCCCGAGGACAATAATGAAAACCAAGAGAAAGCGGTTCCGGTTAGTGATAAAAAAATAATCGTACTTTCAAAGCCTCACTAAAACCTGCTTCTCCTAGTTGTGCTACATATTGGCTAACGTGTTCCCAAGTGATTTTGCTATCTTCGCCATTGAATTTGACGAAGTCGGGAACACTCCATCCAACGGGATATGGGACCGAATCAAAGTATGCGGGGTACGGTTTTTGATAATTCTGGTCCCTCCCCTTGAGGTCTACCCCTAACGTCTCACAAAATTGTTTATTTAAATCCTACTTAATGCGAGCCATACACTCCTCTATATTTGCTATGGGTGGCTTAGTGGATGTACCCGGTGGTGAGGGATTTCTGCTCGTTTTCATGGTGCTAAACAATTCATTAGGAACGGGGCCATGAGAAATACCCGTACCGTTTGGTGGGATAGGTGGTGTGCTATATGTAACGGTACGGTAAGGAGGAACAAACGTAACCAATTCATTCAATCGGCTTGTAGCCAGATTGAGGATGCTAGTAATTGGCTCTACGCTAGCGGGAGACACTACCAAAGCGTTAGTTTGCACATGAGAAGGAAAACTAGATTATCCACTAAACGAGTTCAACGGTATGTCATACGGAGGTTGTTCTACACTTGACATAGTAGTCACCGATGCACTAGTAGTAGGACCTACATGCGTAACATGAGACGATGATGCAATACTAACATTCTTAGACTTAAACATGTTCTCTTGAATCATGTATTGTACATCGTTCGTTAAGACCTTTTTCATGTCGGCAAAGTAATATGAAAAGTCTTCAAAAGCAACGGGAGGGTGCGAAGATGTTCTTACATTGCCGGCACCTATGGCCATGTCGTCGTCGACGGCCAAAAGAACGGGCTCCTTTATTTGTGAGATCGCGCCTTGGCGGTCCTTCTTGAAATACGTCAAGTACTCCTGCAGCTGCCGCTCCTCACGTGCCTTGCGCGCCTCTTCGGAGGCCCTCTGACGTTCTAAGAACGCCTTACGCGCCTCTTCGGGCAACTTCTCCAAGGATGGCATGACGATGTTCGTCGTGGAGGTCTCGGAGGTCATGGTGGAAACGATGATTCGGTTTGCACAAACTGGAATCACTCATCCCCAGCGGAGTCGCTGTCACATCCCAAATCTCAAATTAAGAAAAAAGAGAGTTTTAAAATTTTTTTTCTCTTTCCTTGACAATCTAGTTAGGCCAATTTTTTTTAAAAAATTTTCCTATAAAAGGAACTAAAAATTTGAAAGTAGTTATCTAGAAGTCAAAATTTTGGAACATAAAATGTGAATTGGACAAGTGTTTGAGCTCTTCTTTTTCGTTTTGAATTTTGGTTTTTGGAGTTTGAAATTTTCCCAAAAATCTTAGCCTTAAATTCAATCTAGAATCCACATAGAATTGGAAAAAGGAGGGAATTCGAAATTTTCTATTGGGCCAAAAACTCTTCCCAGGCCGGCCCATTTCCTGTTTTTTCTCTCCTCCGGCCCGGCCTGCATCCCATTTTCCCTCCCTCCGGCCCAGCTGCGTTTTCTTTTTCCCCTTGTCGTCTTCCTCCTCGGCATAGAACGCCGCTCGCGCAGGCCGACAGGGAGGGCCAGCTCCACCCGGCCGCGCCGGCGTCCCCGCGCCGAGGAAAGCAATGACGACGTTGCTCGTCGCCGTCAACCTAACCCCGCCGCGCTGCGCACATGAGGGTGACGGCGTTGACGCCCGGGAGAAGCGGTGGCCTTTGTCACGACGCAGTTGAAGTCCGGGTGCCCCCTGCCGACTCACCGGCCTGCCAAGGTGTGGCGCTGGCAGCCGCAGACCCTAGCCACCGAAGCTCGACGACACCACGCAGCTGCCGAAACCGTCCAAGAATTACCGCCCAATCGCCCCGCTCACTGCCGCGCTGAGCTCACCCCCCCACCGACTCTAAAATCAATTCCCTCCATGCTTGCGCGTCCCCTTCGCTCCATCACATCCCAGAGCTCGTCCCCGACCTCGCCCTCACTGGAATTGCCTTCCGCCACCGTCAATTTTGCGTTTTCTCCGAATTCAGCCGCCGCCACCCCTCTCCGGTGAGCACCTCCCTCCCGGCCGTCATCTTCCAATTCCTTGCACTGGTAGCACCACAAGCTCCCTAGGAACCTAACCGAGCTCGAGAGATGGGTAGCCGCAGCACCAATTGGCCGGTCCACGTGAGTCACCGCCGTGCTCCGCCACCCGCGTGCTGCCGGCCGTCGTCCCAAGCCAACCGGTGAAACCACACGCGTCACAGTGTGTACCTGGGTATGGAGAAGGTGCACACCAAGTTTCGCACCAAACGGAGCACCGTGCTGCCGGGAACGGGCGCGCGAACCTGCGCACCCAGAGCGCGTCCGGAGCGCGCACTGGCACGCCGCGTTCCCGTTGCGGTAGTAGCCGAATGCTAACGTCAACCACACCATTGCGTAGAGCTTGACACAAGGATTCCAAGACACTAGTTGTTGCCTCGAGATTCGTGATCAAGTTACCAGGAACGCGAACCAAATTCGGGAGCACGCCCGGTGTCGCCGGGAGCGCAGCCAACCCGTGGAAATCCGAACTTTCACGTGTCCACGGAAACCCCGAACTTTCACATGTCCACGGAAACCCCGAACTTTCACGTGTCCACGAAAACCCCGAACTTTCACGTGTCCAAGGAAACCCCGAACTTTCACGTGTTCACGGAAACCCCGAACTTTCACGTGTCCACAGAAACCCCGACCTTTCACGTGTCCACGGAAACCCCAAACTTTCACCACAACCCACGGGTCCACAGGAAAATCCCCGATTTCGGGCACCTGAGTGCCCAAAGGGCATGGACACAGGCCGAACCCTGTGTCCAGACAGATTTTTCTGTAGTCTGTCATAGCACATTGCCGCTGACTTTACCGCCACATCTTAACTCCAATCATCACAACCAATAGACCATTGGAACCCACATCATGAGCCCTACCATCCTAGCCAATTCAAACTCCATAACTTGTTTGATGTTTGTTTCTTTTTTCCAGTTTTTTGGTTGTTCTTTGGTAGTCTTTTTGTAACTATTGCTTGTAGCAGAAGAAGAAGAAGTTGAAGCCGCCCAAGAGCCCGAAGAGCCTGAAGAACCCGAGCCTGAAGTGGACTTCGAAGAAGCAACTAAAGGCAAGTCCTAACCCATCTTAAGCCCATTGAACCCATGTTTTATTTACCGCGCCGATAGACCGCGATGCTAGCCTACTTTAGAATGTGTTAAACATTGTGTAGTTTAATACCTATTCGATCTCAGGTATTTATATTTATGTCAGTAACTTGCTGTATAAATATAGATATTTCCATTGAAAACCATTACCGACGTGTCCTTGGTAACTGTAGGAATTTTCGTTCCTAGTTAGTTTTACGGAACGGATACTACCTTGTTACTAGAACTGCTTAGGACTCCATCTGCGGTGCTCTACACCGCCACACCATCTACCATTAATTTACAAAACGAGTTATAAAGAGTTTGGTGGTGTGAGTATAAACAAAAGGGATGGGATTAGAACAACTGGTGCTAGGTGAAGAGGGGACGTTTCTGGCCGTGGGGTGGGGCTCACCTGAGGTGATGGTGATAAGTGTATAGGCTTCGCTGTGGTCCACCTGCCGTGGACGAGACTGCCACCCCTGCCATATAAGGACCGGTTCGTTAGCCCTCGACTTAGTAATTCCTGTGCAACCACAGAACCTGTACTTTTTGGGCAGAACTTATTCTCTCTACGTATTCTTTCCACATCGAACCACTAGGGGGTCGGTAGTGAAGACACAAGGGAATAGGAGAAGGGCGTGAGATGACTCGCTGCCTGGCCTTCGACGGTAATTGCCCGCGTCATGAGAGCGTAAGCCCACGGATATAACCCCTGGTTTGGTAATACTCGGGATTGAAGGGGACCAGGAAAAGGCATGAATGCGGTGGATATTCACGACCCGGCTCCGAGAATGTGCCGACGCGTCATCGACGGCCTGGAAAACCCCGAGGGATGGCCCCTGTTTGCACCTTGAGTGGAATCTGTGGAAAACTGCGTAGATGTGGGATAGACATTATGTAACTCTAATGATCAGGAGTAGCATAACCTGTGGGTACAGTGTACAACCTCTGCAGAGTTAAAAATCCTTCCGGATAGGTCGTTGTCACGGTATTGACATGCTACTGTTCGGGCGCCCTACGATTAGACTTTATTCATTGCCTTGATGCGTGAGTGGGTGTAGCAACCCGTGTTTTAGAAATTGCGTGGCTGTGTGCCTAGGGCTGGCACGAGAGTGCTTACGCTCAATATAAAACTTGGGAACTACGGAGAGGAGTGAAAAACTTTCCCAGGTCCACTCTACTAAAATATAGCAAATGCTCTTCTCTCCACTTTAAATTCTCTTCCAATAGGGAGCCGGCATGAAAACATGCCTTCCGCAAAACTTTACCCCCAAGCTTTCTTTGCTTCGCTACGGCGAAACCCCTTACCTACTTCTTGTTGGGACTTGTTGAGTACCACTGTACTCACTCCTTCCGTTATTGCTACTTTTGCTCAGAAGACGAGGATGACGAAGAAGATGCTGACTACGAAGAGTAGAAGTCTCGTTCGTCGTCAAGTTGCCTGTGGTATGTGTATAGACTAGGTGTGGTTTGCCCAGAGTCGCTGTGCCGACTCATGCTTGTACTCTAGTCTTGTTTGCCGAACCTCGTAGGTCGTGTAGTGTATTGTAATAAAGTACGAGTAATAAATACCGCTTTGTTCTGAATGTGCATATCAGCTACGGATCTAGGGAATGGTACAGGTGGCACATAGACGCTCCTTTCTGAAAGAGGGTCTGACAGTCGCCAAAAAGGGTGTTGACGCCGAAATCGGATTCGAGCCAACGCACTGCTTGCACATCCGTGTGCGGGAACGCTGATGTTTCTTCAACGCCGGGTTTGGGGCATTACCTAGACAATCCCGCCTCGAGAGGGACCCCGTCGGAGGAGGATCGTCTTAGGGATGATCCGGGCTTGATCAGGCCAGCTGGATCGCCTTCAAACGTCACCGAGACGAAGGAAGAACAGCACGAGGATCGAGTAAGGGGATTAGGGGTTTGCAGAAGAACAAAATATAAAGGCAAATTGTTTTGATTGATTGGGATGATCCTCAACGGGCCATGGGCCTCTATCTTATAGAGAAGGGACGGTCTTATCTCGTAGGGCAACTAATCCCACAAGTTAGGAAAGAAATTAGAATCAATCAGCTGAAAACTTTCCTAAATCAGCATTACTGGAGTCTCCGGTAAAGTGCCAGACACTTCGGTGACCGGAGTCTCCGGTAAAGTGCTGGATATTTTATCGTGTAATTCCTCGAATCTGAGAGGGCTCACCGGACACTCCGGCAACGTGCCGGACACTCCGGTGGGCTGAATGCCCAAACCCGAGAGGGCTTACCGGACACTCCGGCAACGTGTCGAACACTTCGGTGGGCCCAGTGCCCGAAACCGAGAAGGCTTACCGGAGACTCCGGCAACGTGTCGGACACTCCGGTGGGCCGAATGCTCGAACTCGAGAGGGCTTACTGGACACTCCGGCAATGTGCCGGATACTCCGGTGGCCCTGTGTTTTTTGGGTGTTAGCAACTGGCTTCTTGCCGCCCCACATATATATACTCCCTCCGGTTTTGAAATATTGACATCCTTGACATTTAACATCAACTTTAACCACTCATCTAATTTAAAATAATTCTTCAAATGTGTAAAATTAATAGTCAAGTTTCAAATACATTAATGATATATAAAGCAAATATAACAAAATAAGTTATATTTTATCATACTTTCATGAATAAGAGGAATGATCAATGTTGATGGTAAAATATCAATGGTATCAATATTTTAGAACCGGATGGATTATATGCCATCGATCAATTTTTGAAGCATAGGTTAGGTGGTAACTGTTGACATACATTTGGCAGCTTAATGGGTGCCCTGCGAGACTTAATGTATGCGTAAAAATAAATGAAGAAAGGCAAAACATATTCATTCCACAAATTAATTAACTTGTAACTAACTAAACACGTCTTGACATTAGTTTTAACAAAGTTCATCGAAATCAAGACGTGACTGATTGTGTATTCTCCAGATGTATAAGTTCCATCTTAGAGATACATTACAGCTGTCATAAAGATTTTAATTTGCATAGAAATATATGAGATAAAATACAATCGAGAATCAAGGCATTCATATCTTATGAACAAAGCGAAGAAAATATCTACATATATGCTTTACAGTGGATGAAAGAATGCATTGGGAGCAATAACCTAGCATGTTTTTGAGTCAAAATCTAATAGATTGCTTTGCGTAGTACATATATACAGAATAAAAGCTGAGAAAAATAATTTGTATCGTTTCCATATTTTGGTTCATGTATATGCAGCACATTTTAATTATAAGGTTCAGTTATTAGATTAATACTAATCGTGCAAGTTCCTTTAGGATTCATTTTTCTTTTTCAGTAACAATCGTATATATGTTTGTGTGTGATCTATGAAGCGATCAAACTGGAATCTATTTAAGAAGGATACATGTGATAAAAATACAGGGAAAACAAATGGCTCCAGCTCCTGACCTTCACGAACTTTCAAAGAAATCGGCCAAGAGGTAGGCCTGCGCCGATCAACAGGAATTAAGGTTCTAGGCTTCTAGCATGGTAAGAGAGATCGAACTACTGGCGGAATATGTCCCTCATAATTTTTGATTGTTGACCGATCAACAATTAAAAACCGAAGGAGGTATAGATTAGAGAGCGACTCAGATAGTGTGAAGAGAGTTACTCCCTCCATTCTCAAAATAATGCCGCCGTTGATTTTAAATCTCAACTTTGACCATTCGTTTTATTCGAAAAATTAGTTCAAATATGTAAAATTGTGAACCATGTTTCAAAGTACAATAAAGTAAATTATAATAAAAATATATGAAATTTATCATAATTTTTTGAATAAAACGAATGGTCAAAGTTGAAGTTTAAAATCAACGGCGACAATCAATTTAAAAACGAAGAGAGTACATTACATAATGTAACTAACTTGCAGCGTACGTGTTCATCTGTGCATGATTTTGTAGTAGCCATGGAAGGTATGTTTGGGGGAAATCGGTATCGGTGGGCTAAATGGCTTTTGACACTTGCACCATGTTTGTCCAAACCCGATGCATCGCCAGCGAAGTCACTGTATAGTACTCCCTCCATCTCAAAATAAGTGAGATTTTTGACTTTCTGAAAATCATCATTTGACCATTCGTCTTTTTCAAAAAATTACAAAAATACAAAAATAAACAAATCAAGTTTAAAGTACTTTAATAATAAATTATTTCATAATAAAATAAAATAAAAATTCACAAATTTTTTTAATAAGACGAGCGCTCAACGGATGATGTTTGAAAACCTAAAAAGATAATTATTTTGGGACAGAAGGTCTCCTATACTATATGAACGTATAGAGAGGGAGGAGACCATTATGAAAATGCACTGCACATATACATGTCCTGATATGGCGAAAAGTTCAGTGTGAACAGCAGAAAGCGTCAAATATTACGCGGACGGGATGATATGTACGGATCGCCGACTAGTCCATCGGCCGTCGGCGTGGAAACGTCGTGCACGACTTTGGTATGGTTGGCTCAGTGGCCAGGCTCCTAGCTACTAGTAGTTTAATATCTATGTTTTTTATTTTAAAAAACATATCTTGACTGCACCGTACAATCGATCTCGTAAGGTCTCTTAATGGAAGCACTCACGTATCTGCTTAAACCTATACGGCAGCGACGTTCACGAACGGCCGATGGAATATGGAAAGCAGCCGCCGGAGCTGCGAGCTAGGGATCGATGCGCCAACGGTAATCGTTGGTCGACTACCTCATCTGGACTAGAAGACATGCGATCTGATGATCGGTGGTACGTGCACTTGCTATGACTAGTGAGCCTCCGTTCAGCACCATGCACACTGGCGTGGCTGCAAGAGCCATGACTTGGGTATGGTGTGCCTCTGCCTGGTTGTCCTTTCTCATATACTCCATCGGTTTTAAATTGTTATCGCTATTGACTTCACACATCGACTTTGACCATTCATCTTATTCAAAAAAGTTTAACCTAAATATCTTATGTTTTGTTAAAATTTACTTTATTATTAAAGTTATTTGAATCACAACTTATAATTTTTTAGACTTTTTTGAATAAAACGAATGATCAAAGTTGATGTTAAAAGTCAACAGCAACAACAATTTGATAACAGAGTGAGTAGTCATATATCATTATATCTTCTCACTGTGAGAATATCCATGTTCTGTATACGTATTTACATGACCAAATGCTAACTTTGACGAACGCTAGAGGAGAAGGGTTTAGGGCATAGGGGAATAGGCTCCATGGTTCTATATATTGATTTATTCAGCCCTAGCTGCGTGGGGAGTATGTACAGAAACAACAAGTAGGAGTAATCTGCCGATCCATACACGCCATGCATTAAGCGGGTGGACTAGTACACGTGAAATCAAAGATCGACCTGATGGGGATGTGTGACTGGGCGCCGTAAACCGTAGAGACTAATGGTTCCCCAGTGCGTTACTTTGGAAATTTATGAATGATTAGAAAATGATATGAAAACATAATTCAATGACTATCAAAATGGGCACAAGAAAGCATGGACATATTGACTAAATTAAAAAAAAATGAGGTAATGTGTCCGGAATATTAACTGAACTGACTGGCTGAATAACAAGCAAGCACAATAAGGGCTCATACGGTTTTGAGGGATTAGAGAGGGATTGGGAGGGATTGATTCCATTACTCTCCAGCTAGGGATATAATCTCATTCATTCCACTCCAATCCCCTCCATTCCCCATGTGAACCCCCATGTGAATCGAGCGGAGCCTAATGTGATTTGAATCTGAATGCAAAGGAGCAAGGACGGTAATGTCTACCTCGAGGCTTCATAGTATAGATGCTTTTGCTCCTATGAACATGATCACAAGAAATGGAAGTACTCGATGCATTTGGAGAGAGAAATTGGTAGCAGTGTGTTAGCTTCATGACCATTGAAGCTCCTCAAAAGTATGAATGATTTTGGTGATTGGATGAGAACAATAAACTAACTCGTTGGATGCAAGTTTATCATCACAATTCTACACTTTTATGAGTTGGTTTTTTCAAGTTTGTTCAAGTCTCTGATGTGTTTCCAAAGAGGGAGCTATTCCAAGCCTAAGGATGATCTAGAGCCATGTGTGACTTAGTTTTTAGGCCTTGAGTCTATAGAAAATACCGGTACTATTAAGAGAGGTCGGGTCACTCGTCTCGATTTTACAAGAATTAGGGTGTGTAGATGCTCTAGGTTATCTGAGGCACTTGAGTGATCAGTAAAAGCTTGAAGTTGTCAAGAGTTGCAGCCAAAAGCTTGAAGATGTTGAGGAAGTCAAGTTCCAGCTGTCGAAGAAGTCACCGGACAGTCAGATGAGGGGTTGCAGCCAAGAGTCCAGAGAAGATGTTTTCTGAAGGCATAAAGCTGGAGTCACCGAACAGTCCGACGAGAGTCACCGGACAGTCTTTTGAGTGCAGAAGCTCGAAGTCCAGAGAGAGACGCTCTCTGGAGTCATCAGAAAGAAGTCACCGGACAGTCCGTCGGTCAGAGATCGGACAGTCCGGTGAGCCCAGAGGAGGTGTCTCTAGAAGTCCAAAAGAGAAGGTCACCGGATAGTTCAGTGATGGTATGAACCGGACAGTCTGGTGTCACATAGAATGGATTTCAGAGAGGATGTTTTCTGCCAGTTGGAGACCAGGAGTCACCGGACAGTCCAGTGGTCCCAGTCATCGAACAGTCCGATGACTGCAAAAGGCAAACAGCTTTTTGGCAACGGCTCTTAACGGTTGTTTCAAGGCTTGGAGCCTATTAAAACCGTTGGGGGAGATGTTGTGAAGTTTGCTCGCGGTCAGAACAGTTGGAGATCATTTGTTGAGAGCCAAAGTTTATCAAGAGAGCACAAGAGAGCATCTAGTGAGTTATTGAGTGCTTGTGAAGAGTAGCAAAGAGCATCCACGTATTTCTAGAGCTTGTGAGGTTGAAGAAGTGTCGTTCGGCTTGTTACTCTTGGTCTCTGGCAGCCTAGACCGGACAGGCGTCGTTGTACGAACTTCCGAGGAGATTGTGTAATTTGACATCAAGTTTGCACGTGATTTCGAATCTTTCACTTGAAAAGGACACCAAGAGTAAGCGCCCGAGTCTTGGAGGCTTGCTCTAGCGCTTGGGTATTGTTTGCTACAGCGTGGGCGCCGGTGTCTTCACTCCGGGAGTGAAGCATACCCTTGTGAGCCTCGTTCCGAGAACGACTGGAGGAACGAAGACTCCGACGGGAGTGGTTCAACGAGGATTAGGGGATGACGCCATCCTTTCGAGAACTCGGGAAAAATCGCTGAGCATCTCTATCACCCATCGCTTTACTTACCGCATTTACTTTCTTATGAGTAGTGTGATAGGTTGTTTAGTTGCTTATCTTGGTGGCTCTCGACCCGATTCAACCCCTCTCTTGTCACTTGATCCTTTTATAGTGTCCTCGACATAACACAGGAATTGCTGGACGAAGTGCTTGCTTCCGAGAAATTATCAACCTCCATCTTGAGTAGACCGTTTCTAGGAGATGATGTCCCTTGCCACTAAAATTGTCATCCTGCATAGGTGCATCTGTTAAGCTGTTGGTTGGCTCTGTAAGACTGTTTTGTTTTGTGACCATTGTGTGGATGCAGATGTCATGAATGTGGGCTGCTCACTGCTACGGTGTGAGCTGAAGCAGATTGATACTGCCTTCTTTGAAGATGACTGCACAATGGCATCTCTAGTGTAGCTTCCCCTTCCTTTGGTGTTAGAGTATATGTTAGGATTAGATTAGAATCTAGTTTTTTGTGGTAGGTTAGATTAGTTTCTTTCCTTATCCTCTCAAGATTACTTGAGATCTAAGTCATGTACTCCTATATACCGGGCCCCAAGTCTCAATACAATTATGCATCCATTCAGAGTTTCACCTCTCTAATTATCTCACTTGATACAGAACCAAACCACGATCCAATTCCTCTACCCACCCTCCCAACCCTAGCGCTTCCGCATCGCGCCGCTGCGGAGGTCCATCTCCATGGTCTCTGCCGGGGGCAGCGCCACAGTTTAGGGGACGGATCCTATTGATTTGGTCGCCATCATCGTCATCGTCGTTGTCCGGTAACAGATCAGGTCGTCGCGGTTGGGCTGCCACTGCCCTGTTTCGGATACATCGTCAAGCACCGTCACCGCTACCCCTTCCGGATCTTCACGTCCATCCCACGCCGGTGCCGTTGGGCTAGGCCGCACCGCATCTCTGGGCCGCAATGGTGGTAGCTGGGCCAGGTTGTGCTCCCCGTGTCAGCATCGGATCCGGAGGTGACTCCCACGGCTGCTGATTTGTTTTTATTTCTCTGATTTTTACTTGATCACTAATCAGTTTGCATGGCCCACCGTTCATTGACTCTACTATGTCCATGTGGCCTGGCCAGATGTGCAGTGCGTGTAGGGGCCCCTTCCGCAGCATCGTCCGGTCCACACGCCAGTCATCCCAGACTTCTGACCCTTCACAGCTGCTCCCTCAATCTGATCAGCCGATCAGTGCAACAATGTGAGACAGGCACCATTGGGATGGTTGATTTGAGAGCGCGTGCACCACTGCCATCTACGATAGCTGCGGCTGCGTTGCCTTGCTGCGATGCAGTGAGGCTGCTGGTGAACTTCATCGTTGCATCTTCATCACCGGCAATGGTCTTCGTCGAGACATTCTTACCCAACCTGAGGGCACCCCAAGTCCTAACTTGGGACTGCTTGTGTCTACCCACAGGCAACCCGACTCCCAACTTCGGGGCTGCCCCACCGACCTCGAGCATGGCCGTCGCGCTTGTTTAGGCTACCTTGGCACTACCCTCGGCTGCTGGTTTCTGCCACATCTTCATCTTTGTCAACCACGATCACGTCGTCAGAGTTGTAGTCTCTACCTCAACTTTTTTCCACCTGCTCTAGCAACGAGGGACTGCACCAACACTCTCCTCCTCGCCGCTCTGCGCAGCGTGACTGCTTTGGAGGCCTTCTCTGCTGATCTCCTGCAACACTGACGTTGTGTTCGTGATGGTTATTGGCCGCTCTTAAGTAACACTCATATTGCCAATGAACCTTGGAAAATAAATAAAGACTTTGTATTTTTTGCACGCATTTTATTTCAAAGAATATAGTTCCACTTGTACTTGGTGAAATGTTTATGCAAGTGAAAATTGACTTTATAAAGTGAGGAAATGAACCAACATAGCAAAAGTCAATAAACCAATGAATATGACGATGCCATATGGCAAGGAGTCAACTTGTGGAGATAGATTCTGAAAGATCTCCTGAAGAATCCCGCACAAGACCCAGCAGGAGGGGCCTAGGCCAAAGGGGGGACCAGGAGGACGCACCCCAGGCACGGCCGACCTCACAGGTTAGCCAACCGGCGGTTGCCGCCTTTCTCGGTCAACTTCCAGGTTCCTGCACTTCTTGAAAATATTCACGGTGGCTTGCGCACAAAACAAGTTTCCCTGTCGATCTTTGAAGACTATAAATAGGACACCACACCCCCCTCACTTAGTTACACATCATAGTTTTGGATTTTTCACTCATACTCCATTAGGTCTTCATTGTTAGATGGCCATTAGGCTAGAGGAGCCTCTTCCTAGTTCAAAAATCACCTTGGAGGAGTTAACAAGTTTTCTTCTCATGTATCTTTTCCTTTTGATGTTGATTTTGATCATGAATAAATAAATAGTTTCCCTTTATTATGTCTCCCTTAGTATAGTTGTACTTATCTTTATGGGAAATTGTTCTTGGTTGATGTATTTATCTATGGACCTAGGTATGATTATAATAAGTAGAGACTACTCACTATAACAGTCAATAAATGTTTAGGCATATATGCTACGGTATCAGTTTAATGTTCTATTTCATTATGCTTTAGTCCTAGCTCTGCTGCCTAGGAGGATTATGGTATATTGGATAATGTGGATATAGTGGATTATTCACCTTTATTTAATGCTAGTGTACCCCACGGTATGTAAAGGTAGGCAGGAGGTAGTGACAGCCCTGTCTGTCCATTGTAATATTCATTGGGTATGATGTAGGGCCTATTAAAGACGATGCACTTTGGATTATTAAACCAAATCAAAAGGCATTAGCCCGGTAGTGCCAGGGTGCCTCTGGAGTTATGTACAAATCCATGTGTTTGATTAGATAATGTGTATACTCATGAGATTAATTTAGGAAGTAATGAGGAACTTGACTTGTCCGTGTGCCTGTCATTCATTTGTATTTAGAATAGAGTAGATTAGTAGTTCGATGTGTGTGGCCACTATCATATCCATATATGTTTACCCCTATTCTAGACTTATTTGTTTCAATATGAATAGTTTTACCTTAAATTAGTCCTTAGAATAAACTAGAAAAGTCACGCAGCGTTGCCGCGCGGAATTACAGCAAGTCAGTGGTTCACATATTTAACATGTCAAAGGATCTTTTAACACCAGATGATGTGCAGTTTACATTCAGTCAAGATGATACAGATCAAAAGATTGACAGCCTCTGCTGCCAGTATGACATGAGAAATTACAACAAAACTGATGTCACAAACTTATCCTCTAGTGGTATAAATTTTCTAATGTGTGATTATGTTGCCATCCTTTATGCAGAGAACAATATCAATCAAGATTATTCGTGAATGTGATGCTGGTTAAGATGTACCCACAGCAAGCTTCTCCTTTTTATGCCGGGCTAAGTTTTGGACAAAAAGTTCTCCTGTGATATGCCTAACCTGACAAAATATCCAACAATGAAGATAAGTGCAGTAAATTGCTAATAACAGCAACACCCAATGGCATGTCAACAGAAAATAGTATTTCAAGGTTCCCTAGACACAATTCACTAAAGACTCATATAAAATGATACTCCCTCAGGTTTTAAATTATTGACACCGTTGACTTTTAACATCAACTTCGGCCATTCGTTTTATTCAAAAAAATTGTTGCAATGTGTAAAATTATTAGTCTTGATTTAAATTCCACTAATGATAAATCAAATAATAACAAAATTTTACACATTTGAACAATTTTTTTGAATAAGATGAATGGTCAAAGTTTATGTTAGAAGTCAACGGTGTCAATAATTTAAAATCGGAGGGAGTATATTATAAAAGAACGAAGTGAATGCCATACTAACTTATCAGAGGCCTGCTAGCGACATATAGAAAACCTCTTGATTTTCCGTAGTCCATCCAGACATCTATCTTCTTAGGGGTAACATATTCTATAACCATCAAAGTCTTTCTGTGGGCTGTAAAAACAAGGAGTCTTTGTTGTCACAGCAAGAAAGCCTAGGAGCCTTGAGAAATCTATGAAACAAAATGTCAGAGTGAATTAAATCAAACTTGTAAATATTGTCCCAACTCCCAAGGTCAAAATATGAACATCATAGCCCTCAAGTCAGCCATGGTTTGCTTCAATTGCAGATGTAACTCATACTAGAGTCCAGTACGATACTGATATGCTTGGCCATGTATCTGCATCGCTTCAGAGTACTCGCACACGCTCATCTCCAGCACATTACAGTTTCAACTCCACTTCCTAATTACCCAGGAACTACTGAGACAAAAATGGGCTTGCTAACCTTGATCAGACTTAGATCGCCAAAACATTAGTGAACGTAAATTGAGTGAGTTAGTATGCAAGCAATCCAATCAACCCACCTCTTCCGCAAGTAAGAGTACGCGAGGGCCAACTTGGACTGGAGATCTCCCGGCGCCGGAGAGAAACGTGAGGGCATATCTACGCAGCGGCATCTGTCTCCATCGGCTCGGCGGCCATGGCGAACATCATCCCCGGCAGTCTGGCGGGGTCTACGAGGGACACCCAGGATACTTGGAGAGGAGAGGGTCGGCGGCGGGTCAGTCATCCACGAAGTCCCACTCGTCGTCGTTCGTGCCGGCGGAGTCTACGGAGGAAGTGGCGCACCGTGGGTGTCGGCGTCGGGGGCGAGAGGCAGGCCGACGGCGGCTGGTGCAGGGGAGCATGGGCCACCGTAGGAGTAGGGCTGCCGCCGCTGCCGCTCTAGACGGCGAGTCAGAAGTTTCTCGAATGCCCTCGCTCAAACCGTACGATAGTGAATCCAACGGCGCGGAAGAAATCTGATGATGTGGCTTCACGAGGGAGCGAGGAACTGTCCAAGATTTGTAATATAGAGATTTCTATCCCTAAATACTGCGTATAACTTCCTATGGTATAAATACGATACCCGAAAATAGCCGAAGGTGATTTTACCATGGCTTTCAGAATCCATTCTGAACTTAGTATGATTTTACCATGGCTAAAAATTATGTCATCTTCATGATGATGTAACAAACATCAACAATGGTTCTTACCTATGTACGTCAGTACTGGCAACACCGGTGCGTACCTCCATCCCTGATGCATCTTCGGGGCTGGCAAACCCAAAGCACGCTTTTCATCGATGGCGGTTCAACATCTTGGACTTTGGTAATCACCCCTCTTTACAGTGCCTCAACAGACTAATTGATCCCCCAAAGCGCATTCTCGGGCACCTTTAGCCCCTCCTTGCGCCTGCGCCTTTATGTGTAGCTCCTCGACGTTGGCACCTTCCACTTCGGCTCGACCCACCAGTCCAAGCATCCGTGTTGCTCATGCTAGGACTGTGGTGGGGAGATGTTAGAGTATATGGTGGGATCAGAATAGGATCCAAGTTTGTTATGGTAGGTTATATTAGTTTGTATGCTTATCCTCTCCGGATTACTTAAGATCCAAGTCATGTAGTCCTATATATGGGCCCTCGAGCCTCAATATAATCATTCATCCATTCAGAGTTTCGATCAGCCCTCTCATTCTCTCACACTTGGGACTTGAGCTGGTGCTGCATGTATGATTGTTGATGTAAGTGAGGGAGAAAAACGGCGGATCAGTGGTCCCCTTCTGCTGAAACCCCTACAGTGGTTCAATCGCAATATCTAATGTTCTGCCATCCTGCAAGTTTCTATGAATCAATAGCAGTGTACCAAAGAAAATAATTATACAAAAGGAGACTAATACTAAAAGCAGAAGTAATTTGGGAAAAATCAGAACAATTCGGTCGGTAATACATCAGTATCGATCGGTAACCGGTAATTTAAGTCGGTAAACATCAAAACTAATATCGAGAGACGTATATTCTTATTTCTTATAACATGTGAATAAGACAATTATTCAATTCTAAAAATGACAAATCCAGGAGATGAAAAATGAGTGTTTTCGCGACTATAATGAGTCCTTTATTTTTTTCATCACCGTTGTGTAATCCTGACATCGCGAAAATGAAATTTGCGACTATTGAAGCATTTCCTGTTTCCCCAAGTCACAACACAGAAAGTTAACAGGTTTGAAAAAAAACACAAAGGGAATAAAAATAACAAAATGCTCTCATTTAAGAGCCGCAACTGCCCATCCCATTTCCGCATCCTTCATCTCCATCACCTGCGGCCCTGTGCACCTCGGCCATGTCACCGCAGATCGCACATAGAGTCCAACTTCCTCGGCAACGCACGCATGGGGTGGTAGGAGAGAGGGCAGGCGCATCTAGTGACGATCTCGTCGTCGCCAGGTATGAGGTGGACACCGGCCACCTCACATCGTCATCGGCCAAGATTTGAGAGAGCAAAATGAGAAATTGGAACAGCAGAAGTTGTCTTCATTGGGGAGGTGTCTTCATCGTCGCCAAATCGCTGCCGGATGCAGCGTGCCCGTTGACCCCTTCCCTCCGGCGGCCGCTGCACCTAGTCGCACCCATCTCAGGTGCTCCTACCCTCAACTCCCTATCCTCGACCTACTCCCACGCCATTCCTCATTTGGGTAAACAGGACTAAAAATGGGACCATCCCGGTATAATACGAGATACCACAAATACGGACGGGAAAACATGTCAACCGTTCTAAGGATCAAGGACAACGAGAAGGGGGTTGAATCGGTGGACTTATAGCACTAATTTCGCTACGAACTAAAACTACAAGACTTGATCGAAACGGAAGCAAACCTAAACAAATCTAGTAGGCCAAGACCCCTAACAATGCTAGTGATAAGAAAATAACAAGTAAGCACTAGCATGATAGCCACCAAGAAGAATCAAAGAACAACCTATCACGCTACTCAAACGGTAAGTAAGGAGAGTGAGATAGAGAGTGCTCAGTGATTTTTTTTCCGAGGTCTCGGAAGGTAGCCGCCTTCCCCTAATACTCGTTGGACCACTCCCGTCGGAGTCTCGGTCCCTCCCGTCGTTCTTGGAACGATGCTCACAAGGGTATGCTTCACTCTCGGAGTGAAGACATCGGTGGCCCGACTGTCACACACAATACCCAAGCGCTAGAGCAAGCCTATAAGGCTCGGGTGCTCCCTTTTGGTGTCTCTTTCGAGTGAAGGACCCAGAACCGCGTACAAACTTGGCAATGTCTTACACAATCTCCTCGGAAGCTGGATCATCGACTCCTAGCCGGTCTAGGCTGCCTAAACCAAGAGTAATAAGCAAAGATCACTCTCACAAGCCCTACAAGCTCTAGAAGTGTATAAATGCTCCTTATTACTCTACTACTGGCACCAAAGATCTCCAATCTTGCAATGTGCTCTCTTGGTGGTGCCCCTTGGCCTCTCACAACTTGGCTCCAGCAATTCTGAACAAGGGCACACAGGAAAACGTCCCCCTCCACGGTTTAAATAGGCTTCAAGCACAGAAACAACCGTTGGGACGTGATGTTATAAAGCTATTTGCTTTATGCAATCACCGGATTGTCCGGTGGCCCATCTTCCTCCTTGGTCAGGAAAAGACCCTCTCTGGAATCCATTCCATAGGACACCGGACTGTTCGGTGACTTTCACTTTTGGAGTCTAAGAGACACCTTCTCTGGACTTCAGCTACTGGCTCACTGGATTGTCTGTTCACTGCATCGACAGACTGTCCAGTGACTGATCCTCCTCGACTCCAGAGAGCACCTCTCTCTGGACTGGCTCCTCCAAGGTTCACCAGACTGTCTGAAGGCTGAGTCTCCAGCTGGTTCTTAAGCTCCAGTCTTTGACTTTGCTTCTTCTGTCATCTTTAGTGCTTTCTGAAGATCTAAGGAGCATTCACACCATGTAACACTTGTATGACAGGAGACAAATGGCCTTACCCCCTTTAATAGTACCGGTGTTCCTATGGACTCTCTGGCTAGTCCTTAGCCTTGGTCCTCCGACGCCTGGCAACTCCTCTTCTAGGGTTCGTCCTTGTCATCCATCAAGGAAGTTCACCATATTGATGTAGAATTAGCGGGAACCTACAACACAACCGTTACTTATGGTTATTTATTCAATCACCAAAATTAATTCATACTTTTTAGGAGACTTTAAAGGTCATCAAGCTTACAATCTCTCCCTCTTTGGTGATTGATGAGAACCATAACACTCATAAATAATCTAAACAAGATGAAAGAAGATAGAGAATAAAACGCATCTCGAAATAAAACTTACCCCTTACCTTGATGACTCCTCAGAAAAATTTTGCATGTGTTCCCCTCCTTTGTCATGGGTAGGAAGCGTCGCTTTCCTCCGGTTCTCCCCTGTTTGGTAGCTCTCTCCCCCTTTGTCATCTAATCATCTAAAAAGATGGCACCGAGAAAGCAAATAGAGAGGAAGAACACTGGTTTGACAAAGAATAGTGCACGATAGATGAGAGCGCACATACACAAAAGAACCTGAAAAATAGATAAAGCAATAGGAGCCATACACAAAGAAGCCATGGGGTTAGTCCAAAAACCAAGTGCATTTCAATGACCTAAAAGAGTCAAATGAAACACAAGCTCATTAAAATGTCACAAAGAGCCAATGAAATACGCCAAATGAAATCTAGAGCCCTAAGTACCCATCCACGGCCTCCCCCTAGACACTAGCTCTTAGAACGGTACACCTCATGTCTCACACCCAACTCCTAAGAAAGATCTAATCCAGCGCGGCTGAAGAGCTGGGTACTAGCTGAGCTGCTACTGCTGACTGGACTCCTCCTGGCTGCTCAACATTGTCAAAAGCACTCAGGCCTGAGGAAGATGTCGGAGATGGCTCTTTGCCCTCAACTGAAGCTGGTTGATCCGCACTGGCAAGGGCCTGAGCTGCCTCCTCTAGAGAATATCCGGCCTCAACCAAGATATCTGCATTTGAAGCTCTGGGCTGCTCGGCTGTGGTGGCTGCTGGCTCTGACTATGAAATCTCTGACGGTGGCTCTCTCAACGCTGACTTAGTAGTAGTAGCCTCAAAAGATAAAACCCTCGCAGCAAGAGAAGAACTACCAACTGCTGTCCCTGACTCCAATGCCGATATTGACACTTCAGCTCAGCTGAAGCAAAAAAACACCAACACAGAGTATGAGAGAACTAGAGAGAACTGAGAAGATGTAATAGGAACACTGACCCCTCCAGTAGTCGTGTTTGTACTGGCTGCCCCAAAAGGTACAAATGGTGAAAGCGGGGCTGAGAGTGGTGTAGTGATGGTGGACTACTGCTGCTGTTGCTGACTCTAGCTCTGCAACTCAGAAGCGAATGCTGGCACTGAAGAATACTGAGGCTAAGGTGCAGTAGGCTGGAGCTGTGAAGGCAAGGGACAAGGTAGCGTAGTCGTCGGAAACACTCTAAGAGGTGGCACATCAGTCCTCTGGAGATAAGACGCAATAGACATATACGAAATAGCCGCTACCATCTCAAAATGAGAGCGCTACGACCTCTTATAAAACTCTCTGTCATGCCGTCTCCTCTCCTCTACAAGCTCTCTCTCCATCTGTAACCGCTCCTCAATATGAAGGCACTCGAGTTGGATCCTATCCTCGAACTTAGCCTTCTCTCGACGCATAAGCTCAACCTGCTCCTCTTGAAATCTCCTCTGCTCCTCCTGCTCTGCCTAAATAGCATCTAACCTGGCAGCAAGAGCAAGGTCAAGGGTAGCGCGAGATGTCAGAGTCTCACCTAGACCTAGAACCTCTGTGCTCCCAGCATCCGGTTGTGTGCCCTTCGGAGCCTCAGTGTCAACATCCTCCGGGGTTGTGGTGTCCTCTTCTTCAGGGGTGCTTTGAGAAGCTGAAACCCGTAGAACCCTGGAGTCGGATGGCTCAACTGGACTGAAGGAGGTGGTGATCTCTGGCAGCACTAAATACTCCTCCTCAGTCATAACTCTGGCTCTCCTCAGCATCAGGCTTATGTAGGGGCAAAAGGTAACTGATGAGCTCCAATCCCCTCATATACCACATCCTCCATCTGAGCAAGCAGCAAATCTGTCTAGTCAAAGATCTTATGCCTCAGCAGAAAACATAGCAGCCAATGATGCAGTATGATCACTCTCTCTCTGTAGCCAGCACGAGGCGCTATAGACCTCTCAAGCAACCCTCTCAGTACACGAGCCTCGTGTGTCAAGCATAGAGGGTGCTTCGAGTAGTGCTCCCCATGAGATGGCGAGAAAGCAATACTCATCATCTCATCACTCGGCTCCATCCCTACAAACGGTCTGAACGGCGGTGAGAAATCTGGATGGGCCAATATGTGGATCCGTGTCTCTGAAGATACAAAATCTAGAGCAATCAAGACATCGGACCTCTCAAAATGGTGTGGCTCTCCTTGATACATGAACCAGAGATAAGACCTATCGGGAGAAATCCACAGGAGGCATAGAACTCCAGAACTACCTCCTCACTGTACCTCATGGGCTAGGTGACTAACTCTGACAATCCTGAAAGATAAGAGATGTGCTCCTCCATGTCAACCTCGGCTCCTCTGCTCAGTGCTCCAAAGAACAGTGGCGGTGAGCAGCAAACACTGAGCTCTTGCCTTTAGTGGCAAGCTGCCTCCTGTAGGCTCGTAGATCCTCCGTTGGAATACTGTCCAAAATAGACCAGCATCTGCATGTCTTCCAGCGGGGACCCAAGCAGTGAAATCCACTCTCCTCTTGGCCTTGATGGCCGGCCCTTCAGCTTTGGCAAATCAACCTCAACCTCAGCGATCCTGCCCATGGCCCGGCGAGCTATCTCAGCTCTAGCAGTGCACATCTCACACACTCTAGTCCTCTGATGTGGACATCTCTGTGTCCTCTGCTGTGAGCTCTTCTGCACTACCTCTCCCTCCACGGTTCTCGACTGCCTACTGGCAAGAGCTCTCTGTGGCTCTTCACTCTCTATGGGGTCAACCTCCTCAACTCCCCTAGGAACTCAGAGTTGCCTATCCTCAAGGCACCAGGCCTCCTCTTTGGAGGAATATCCACATCCGCTGCAGCTAAGGCTCTGTCCCACTCAGAGTCACCTGTCCTCTGCTTCTTCTTCTTCTCAGTCTCTACGGCCTTGCCCTTTCCCTTCTCCTCAAAACTCGGTCTCTGCCTGCCCATACTGCCAACTGTCTGAAAGATCAACTGACGTTGAAAGCACCACTGACTAGCTGATACTGCAAGATAGGATTAAGAGCTTGGCTCTTAACTCCTCCAAGAAACCATTGGACTACCGCTGAAGCTGTTCTGACCCACTGTCCAACTATCACTACACCACATATGAATAAAATATAGGTTGTAAACCAAAAAGGTGAGCGACTCTAAATGAAGTAATAGCAATGGAATCAAGGACATCTCACCGATCAAATAAAGCAAATAAGTGCAATGGTGGTATTGACAGACTAATGCCACAATTCATAGTATAGCAAAGCATCCAAATTGTGACACTAGTGACAGGAGACTCAATGCCATACTAAAATATGCAAGCAATAATCTCAATATGGCACCAAGTACGAGAATTTGTCAACTAATCACGTCAATTGGCAATAAAAGTGAAACCTTTAAGCAATTTATACTAGTTTTTGTAATTAATTAACAAACAAGGCATGCGGAGCATTTCTGATGAAATGTATGAAATAGAATTTAATACCCCGGACAAGAATGCCGAAAATCATGCCGGAACACGTCTGATCACCTCGAAATCAAAAACCCTATGAGGGTTTTGGTGAGCATGGGTGACGGCTAAGGTTTAGGCACATGGCGAGGTAGAGAAGTGCAAGCGGCGCGCTCTGGTGGCAGCATGGCTCAGGCAACAGCTATGGCTCAGCGGTGGCGCGGCGCACGGCGACGAAGCAAGGGCGGCGGCACTCGGGCGAGTTAGGGCTTAGGTGCGCGGGCGCGAGCAAGTACGGCGAAGGAGGGAGCTGTGAGCAGAGCGAGCAGCGAGTTGAGGTGACGCGGAAGCTGACAGTGGTAGGAGATGGGTGGCGCAAGAACAAGGCGCTCGGCGGAGCGGCGACGAGCGGTCGACGGCTAGCAATCGGCACAAAGAAACTTGCACGAAATTTGGAATGAGGACAAACAGAGCACGTGCGGTTTAGATAAAATCCGATCAATGGTCGAGATTAAAAGAAAACAAATGAGTGGCCGAGATCGCGCCGACAAGGATGATCATCGGACTGTCCGGTCTAAAAAATTTGTTCGGTGACTATAAAAGTCCGGACTGTTCGATGTCTAGAGAATTCCGATCCCAGAGAAGCACCTACTTCCTCTTCCAGTCATCAGACTGTCCGGTGATATCGTCAGAATGTATGGTGTCTATCCAATTCTGCCAAGTGATTGATTCAAAAGATATAGTCACCGGAATGTCTGGTGAAGGCGTCGGAATGTCCGGTGACCACAAAGAATTGCAGAAACAAGGAAATCTCTCTAGACTTCAAATGTCCTCGTCAAAGAACCAACTAAACACCACACTTGTCTACAAAGGAAACTCTCACAGACTCCTTTACAAATAGATAACTCACAAAGAGTTAGCATTTTTGCAAATCGCAATTAATATCGGGCGATAAAAACCAAAGCGAGAAGGAGCCTCTAAAAAGGGAATGTATGAACCCTTTGATAACGATCCACGTAAATGGATGTTAGAGACCATTGAGCACAGGGTTCAATGGGCATGAAGCTCACAATTTTGCTTTGGTTGCTCTTTGTGGAGTATGTGAATTCATATAAACAATGTAGTCATTTTCTTCATAGAGTAACACGCCTCCTCCGTTCCTATATGCAATGCATGCAAATAAGCTAGTCTAATGCAAGAGAATTTAAAGCATGCCATGTAGATATAAGCAAATTAAAGACATTGCATAAAAAAACCTATTCGGTGCCATGTTTGACCTATCACAAGCTTATTCACCATATGCCCGCTACTTTACCTTGAGATAGCCAAACCACCTTCTTAAGCTCTTCCCCCATGCATATGGATATCTCAAGGTGCTTAGGCATCCAATTTTTTTTGTTCTTTTCTTTTATCTTTTTACACATGATGTATGATAGTGCAAACATCTAGTCCACGGAGGAGTCCTATCTACCATGCATTGCAAGAAAAGAAATCTACTCTACTTTGTACAAGAATAATCTCCTTGAACAGTAGATTGGCGTTGTAGCTCGATCAACATGTGGTGGAATTCAATAATCTTCAATTTGCTTCATAGTTCACCACTAGGCCCCTTCACTTCTTCTTGGGAATCCAAGAGAGTTTTGGCTTCCTCTCTCGATCCACGATCACCTTGGGGACCCATATCTTCTTGATTGTTCTCTTGTCATTTGGGGTCCGAGCGGCTTGGCCTTCACTTTACCATCTTTTTCCCTGAAAAGTTTGTAGTTCACATCCTCATGGAAAATGTTAGCGTTAGGCATAATCTTAGGCTCGCTCACCTTGGGACAATCCTTGCAGCGGTGACCATCAAGGCAACACTTCTCACAATAGTAGTCATCCGCCATGAGCGAGACTATCCATTCAGGGATCTCATCTTGGTTGCCAATGATGTTGATTGAGGAAGGATATGATACTAAGCCCTTGTGGTTGTGGTTGTTGATGAGTTTCTTGCTTAGGATTTCTTTTTGAATTTGCCTTCCTCTATTAAGCCGCTCAAATGCATCCATCACAGCATCTCTCTCCTCCTTGAGCTTCGTGTATTCCTTTAAAATAGATGGTTCAAGAGTAGTACTCTCGTTAAAGAGGGTTAGATCAAAAGAAGTAGAATCTTTATTTAAATGCTTAGGAGAGCTAAGAAAAAAGTCAAGATCAAGAGCTTCATGGGAGCGCGCCAATGCATTATGCTTCTCATTTAGCTATGCGTGCTTTGCTTTGAGATCCTTATAGGACTCATGTAGAACACCATGAGAGTGCTTAAGTGCATTGAGCTCCCCCTCAAGCTCTCGAACTGAATACCGACACTTCATGCTCCTTAGTCAGCACCTCGATCTTCTTGGACTTCTTGATGATGGTCTTGTTGGCCTTCTCAAGGAAGAGGACAAGATCATTGTAGCTAGGTCCATCATCTTCATCATAATAGCTCTCCTCTTCTTCCTCAATACCATCTTCCTCATCAATGAAGCCCTCACAACTTCGGGCCATTAAACATAGCGGAGGCGATGGTAGCTCATTGGTGGAGCAAGTTATGGCAAAACTCGTGAGCTCTTCTTCACTAGAAGATGAAGAGTCTGAATCATTATCGGTGAGCCACTCACCAACAATATAGGCTTTGTGCGAGGACTTTTTCTTCTCTTTGCTCTTGCTCTCCTTCTTGACGAAGGACTTCTTCTTGAATTTTCTTTTTGTCTTGCGTTCTTCATCATCACTCCCATGAGAAGCTTTCTTTTTGCTCTCCTTGGGCTTGGGACACTCCTTAAAGAAATGGCCTTTATTGCCACAATTGAAGCACCCGGAGTTTCTCTTGAAAGATGAGGGTCTTCCCTTACAAAATAGCTTCTTCATCAAGAGCGCAAGGTCCTCATTATCACTCTCCTCATCTTCATCTTTCTCCACCTTCTTCTTCTTGTTCTTGCCATTGGGTGATTCTTGATCAACTTGTAGGGCAAGATTCTTGGGCAATTAAGAGTCAGTGGAGCTGCCCAACATGTACCTCTCATCGACTGTGAGCTTGCCCAGTGTTATCTTCATGACCATTGAAGCCCCTCAAAGGTATGAATGATTTGGGTGATTGAATTAGAACCATGAACTAATTCGCTGAATGCAGGTTTGTCATCACTATTCTACACTTCTACGAGTTGATTATTTCAAGGTTGTTCAAGTCCCCGACGTGTTTTCAAGGAGGGAGTTGGTCCAAGGCTAAGGATGATCTAGAGCCATGTGTGGCTTAGTTTTTAGGCCTTGAGTCCATAGAAAATACCGATACTATTAAGAGAGTTCAGGTCACTCGTCTCGGTTTTACAAGACTTAGGGTGTGTATATGCTTCAGGTTCTCTGAGGCACTTGAGTGATCAGTGGAAGCTTGAAGATCTTGAAGAAGTCAAGTTCCAGCAGTTGAAGAGATCATCGAACAGTCCGTCGGTGTCACCGGATAGTTCGGTGAGGATCGCAGTTGAAGTCCAGAGAAGATGTTTTCTGTAGGCAGTGAAGCTGGAGTCACCAGACAGTCTGGTGTATACAGGAGCTCGAAGTTCAGAGAGAGGTGTTCTCTGTACTCTTCAAGAAGAAGTCATCGGACAGTCCATCGGTTAGAGGCCAGACAGTCCGGTGAGCTCGGAGGAGGTATCTCTAGAAGTCGAAAAGAGAAGGTCATCAGACGATTCGGTGATGATATGAACCAGACAGTCCGATGTCACATGGAATGGATTCCAGAGAGGACGTTTTTTGCTAGTTGAAGACCAAGAGTCACCAGACAGTCCTGGTCCCAGTCATCGAACAGTCCGGTGACTGCAAAAAGCAAACAACGTTTTGGCAACGGCTCTTAACAGTTGTTTCAAGGCTCAGGTCCTATTTAAACTGTTGGGGGAACTGTTGTGGAGCGTACTCACGGCCAGAATAGTTGGAGATCATTTGTTGAGAGCCTAAATTCATCAAGGGAGCACAAGAGAGCATCTAGGGAGATCTTGAGTGCTTGTGAAGAGCAGCAAAGAGCATCCACGGATTACTAGAGCTTGTGATGCTGAGAGGAGTGTCTTCGGCTTGTTACTCTTGGTCTATGGCAGCCAAGACAGGTTAGGTGTTGTTGTTCGAGCTTCCGAGGAGATTGTGGAAGTCGACACTAAATTTGTACGTGGTTTCGGGTCCTCCGCTTGAAAGGGACACTATGAGTGAGCGCTCGAGCCTTGGAGGCTTGCTCTAGCGCTTGGGTATTGTTTGCTACAGCCGGGGCGCCGGTGTCTTCACTTTGGGAGTGAAGCGTACCCTTGTGAGCATCGTTTCGAGAACGACGGGAGGAACCAAGACTCCGACGAGAGTGGTTCAACGAGAATTAGAGGAAGGTGCCATCCTTTCGAGACCTCGGGAAAAATCGCTGAGCATCTCTATCACCCTTCTCTTTATTTATCGCATTCACTTTCTTGTGAGTAGTGTGATAGGTTGTTTAGTTGCTTCTCTTGGTGGCTCTCGTGCTGGATTGCTTACTAGCTTGATAGGTTGCTTTCTAGCTTGTTTTACTCTTCTCTAGATCATACTTGCTAGGAGTTGTTTGCTAGTTTTGCTAGAAACTAGGAAAAGAAAGAATTTGCTCTAGTAGTGTAAATGCCCGATTCAACCCCGCCTTCTTGTTCACTTGATATTTTCAAGTGGTATCAGAGCTAAATGCTCATATTTAGGCTTAACCGCCTTTGAGAAGTAATCGGGAGTGATGAAGACAAGTTCTTCATCGGAGTCCGACAGTGGTTCATAAAAAAATCGCTTGCTAAGCTACTTACATGCGATAAAACCGGAGAATTCAAGTGCTAACATGAACAACTCTTCAAACCCTTCATCTAGCAACTTCTTAAGGGCTATCATAGATGCCTACACTCACTTTGGAACTCTTGATGGTGAATCTATAGGTACTACTATGCTACGATTGCGAGATCTTGTTGAAAAGATCAATTTCTTTGAAGGAGCACTTAAGATCTCTCATGATGAATTCATCAAGAAATTTCTCTCAAGCAAGATTTCTAGCTCTTGTGTCTCTCATAAAGCTTCATCTAAGAAGGAGAATCTAAATGCTTCCACCTCAAGCAAGATCATTGGAGTACATGCCCATCACACTCTTGAGCCCACAGTTTGCATAGACTCTACTTCTACTAGCTCTGATTTACTTCTTGATGATAATGCTATTGCTAGTAGTTTGCTAGAGGACTCTTATTTAGTTCTATGTGATGAGTATGATAATATATTGTCCTACCTAATGAAACTCTGAAAGATTTGTGCACTCGCATTGATAAGCTTGTAGGTTGCATCAATTCTTATGAGAAGCGTCATATCACCACGGATGAAGCAAACAAGAAGAAAGTTGACACATGGAAGGATCATCGCAAGTGATTCGAGAAATAAAATTCTTCTCAAGAAGTTGCTCTTATTGTTGAGGTCAGTACAAGTGATCTAGCAATATTTTGGATACGAACACCTCATGTTTCATGGCTTCTAGTAAGGTGAATTACAAGAATGGTGGCAAACATTAGGTCCTTAATAGCGGTTGTACTCAACACATGACCGGCGATCACAAGATGTTCACCACCATCAATGAAGATGAGGATAAAGATAAAATGACTTTTGAAGACAATCCCAAGGGAAGAATCAAGGGCTTGGGCAAAGTCGCTATATCTAATGACTTGACAATCTCTAATGTCATGCTAGTGGAATCATTGAGCTTCAATCTTATCTTGGTTGCTCAATTGTGTGATCTTGGTTTCACATGCTTCTTCAATGATAAGGGTGCTGAATTGATCAACAAATCTTTGGGCCTCACATTCTATGGTTTTCGGCACAACAATCTCTATATTGTGGACTTCTCTTCAAGCGAAGTTGCGCCGCAAACTTGTCTCATTGCTATGCCCTCCAAAGGATGATTGTGGCATAGGAGGCTTGCTCATATTGGAATGGGTCAATTGAAGAAGGTCAACAAGAAGGGCTTAATTCTTGGAATTCAAGATGTCACTTTTGAGAAGGACAAGTTGTGTAGTGCATGTCAACCGGGAAAGCAAGTTAAAACTCTTCATCCTTGCAAGACCATAATGTCTATTTCAAGACCTCTAGAGCTACTCCACATTGATCTTTTTGGACCAACAACTTACAAGAGTCTTGAGGGTAATCTCTATTATATAGTGATTGTTGACGACTTCTGTCGGTATATATGGACCATCTTTCTACAAGACAAAGCTCAAGCCATCACAAATTTCAAAAAGTTTCTTAAAAGACTCAAAATGAATTCGAAGCTAAGATCAAGAAGGTTATAAGTGATAAGGGGATGGAGTTCAAAAACTTTATCATTGAGGAGCATTGTGATGATCTTGGCATCAAGCATGAGTTCTCGGCCATCTACACTCCGGAGCAAAATGGTGTTGTAGAAAGGAAGAATCGGACTCTCATCACACTTACTAGGGCTATGTTCAATGTATATGGGACTCCGAAGAGGTTTTGGGCTGAAGCCATCAACACGGCTTGCTATACTTCAAATCGTGTTTATCTACATCGCCTCTTGAAGAAGACCCTTATGAGCTATTGGTGGGAAGAAAGCCAAATGTGGGCTATTTCTGGGTCTTTGGATGTATGCTATGTCTTCAAGAAGATGAAGAGGCTTGGTAAGTTTGAGAAGAGGACCGACATTAAATTTCCCGTTAGGTATTCCAATAACTCTAAAGCTTATTGTGTCTTTAATGCAGCTACCGAATTTATTGAGTAATCATGTGATGTGCAATTTGATAAAACTAATGGTTCTCAAGAGAGCAAAGAATCTTATAGTTGTGATATAGATGATGATGAACCCTTGAAGGAGGCAATGCGGAAGATGCCCGTAGGAGAAGTTCTACCAATAGAAGATAACTCCTCTACTCCGCCTCCGGAAGACTCCTCCACGACTCTACATGAGAACACTACATCAACAACACAAATAGGAGAATCATCAAGTGTTTAAGCACCAAAAGAGCCACCTCAAGTGCCCTCTACCCCAAGATATCAAGGATCGCCTACATCAAGTGTTACACCACCATGTCCGACAATGACATCAAGAATTGAAGAAGACTGCAACTCTCCACTCCGACTACAAGACACCGTCATCTCCAAGGAGCAAGCCATACAAGATGCACAAGATGTCTCTCCACTGCAAGCACCACATCAAGAGGCTCCAAACAGGCACAAACCCATTCTTCGAGCTCACGGAAGTGACTTGATTATTGGGAGTCCCTCTCAAGGGTTAAATACAAAGAGAAATCAATATAAGCCGAATTATACTAATAATACTAATGATGATGATGCAGCTAACATTGCTTGTGAGAATTTCTCTTTTGTGTCTTTGATAGAGCCCAAGAACATCGATGAGGCGGTGAAAGATCACAAATAGATGTTGGCTATGCAAGAGGAGCTCAACAACTTCGAGCGGAATCAGGTGTGGGAATTGGTGAAGAGGCCGAAGGGTAAGAACATCATTGGTGCCAAATGGGTCTTCAAGAACAAACAAGATGAGAACGAAAATGTCGTGAGAAACAAAGCAAGTCTCGTCGCCAAGGGTTATTCTCAAGTTGAGGGGGTGGACTTCAACGAGACTTTTGCCCCCGTGGCTCGACTTGAGTCAATTCGAACCTTGCTCGCTTATGCTTCACATTTCAACTTCAAATTATATCAAATGGATGTGAAAAATGCTTTTCTTAACGGGTATATTAATAAGCAGGTTTATGTTGAGCAAACACCAGGCTTCGAGGATCCCAAGCATCCCGATTACGTTTTCAAGTTGAAGAAGGCGTTGTATGGACTCAAGCAAGCACTAAAGGAATGGTATGAGCGGCTAAGAGATTTTCTCACCGACAAGGGCTTCAAGATAGGGAGTATTGATAACACACTCTTTACTAAACATGTTGATGATGATTTCTTTATTTGTCAAATATGTGGATGATATTATATTTAGTTCTACTAATGAAGCTTATAATGCTGAATTTCATGATCTAATGGCCAAAGAATTTGAGATGTTTATGATAGGTGAACTTCATTTGTTCCTTGGATTTCAAATCAAGCAAATGAAAAATGAAACATTCATCTATCAAGAGAAGTATACAAGAGATCTGCTCAAGCGCTTCGGAATGGAGGATTGAAAGCCAATCAAGACTTCAATGGCCACAAATGGTATTCTTGACCCGGATGAGAGTGGTAAATCGGTTGATAAAAAGCTTTATCGATCTATGATTAGTTCTCTATTATATACCACTTCTCACCCAGATATTATGTTAAGTGTATGCTTATATACTCGTTATCAAGCTAACCCTAAAGAATGTCATATCAAGGCTGTCAAAAGGATTCTTAGGTATCTCAAGTATACACCAGCTATGTGCTTTTGGTATCCAAAAGATGGAGGCTTTGATCTTGTTGGCTACTCTGATTCGGACTTCGCCGGTTGCAAAGTGAGTAGAAAGAGCATCTCCGGTGGATGTCAATTTCTTGGGAGATCATTGGTTGCTTGGAGCTCTAAGAAGCTAAATGACGTGGCTCTATCAACGTCCGAAGCGGAATATATGGCAGCCAGTGCTTGTTGTGCTCAACTTCTCTATATGAAGCAAACTCTCCTATGGATTGATTTACAACCAAATTTCTCTATATTGTGATAGTGAGAGTGCAATCAATATGACACTTTATAAGGGTGATCATGGGCATGCTAAATATATTGAGGTTAAGCATCACTTCATAAGAGATCATGTTGCCAAGAAAGATATTGAAATTATCAGCGTAAGGACAAATGATCAATTGGCCGACATATTCACAAAGTCTCTTGATGAGAAGAATTTCAACAGGCTAAGAGGAGAGCTCAACATACTTGATCTTTCAGACTTCACTTGAGTAACCTCCAAAGCTTAGCATCTTCTTTGTATATACTTGTTTGCTTGTGTGTGTCTTATTTTTGTTGTTCTTCTTGTTTTGTAGGACCGTCATCTAACCCTTTCAAGATAGCAATGATCATGGAGAGCTTGGGAAGAATGTTCAAGGGGTGCCCAAGGCTAGGAGATGAGGGTCATTTTGAGTAAGCTTGCAAGGTGATTCAAATGTGATGAGGGTATTTCTTTTCTAGTCCTTGTTCATCATGTGCATGTTTCTTTATTCTTGTTTTTGCATTCATGTGCATTCCATGCATTGCATCTAGTGTCTTGACGTCAAGTACGAATCTAGTGAGAGTTACTCATAAACAATATAAGTTGACTGCTCCTAGACTCTTTTATAGCAATTGCGAGCTTCATGCCATTGAATCACGATCTTTTGAGCTCTAAGGTTAAATCTACTTACGCGACTTAAAGACTGTAATTCATACATTCCCATATGCATCACTAACCCCCTCTTGTTGAGAGGAGAGGAAGCTTCTTGGATGATCTTTTTATAGGAAATATACTAACTCGAGGGAGAGAAGGAGCTTTGAATCAAGAAGATGATCAAGACATAAGGAGTTGTTGGACAAGAAAAGAATCGTAGAAGAAAACATCCGGTAATGTTGTTTCATATCTCATCATAATTATTAATTCTATTGTATTCTCCTTCTTTGTGGTTTCTCTTTTTGGTTAATAGATGACAAAGGGGGAGAGAAATAGAGATGATCAAAATGAAGAAATGGAGATGATCAAAAGAAGATATGTGAAGATGATAGAGGATGCTCAAAGAAGAAGATGATGATCAATGAAGGACATGAAGATTGGGGAGAGAAATGGAGAAGAAATGAAGATGATGAAAAGTTGACGATCAAGGAAGAGTTTTGTGATAAGAAATAGTGGTCAAGAAAACTAAGGGAGTAGTCTTTCCTAATCCTCTAAATCTGTTGATTACTACCTTTTTGCCCATTACTCGTCTTGTGGTTATTCTCTATTTATAGGAGACGGGTAGAGGGAGCCGAAGATTTGAAGACGAATGAAGTCACACTCAAGAAAACCAATCAAATAAGGAAATATGAAACCTCGTGCATATTTGTGGATTTCTTGCCAAGAGATGGTAAGACAACTTGCGCCCATTCTTTTTGTTTTAAGGTTGTCTCCTGCTTCAATTCCTACCTTTTGTATCATCTCGATCATTTGCATCATGGTTGTCATCAATCACCAAAAAGTGGGAGATTATTAGCTTCATGACCATTGAAGCCTCTCAAAGGTATTGATGATTTTGGTGATTGAATGAGAACCATGAACTAACTCGTTGGATGCAGGTTTGTCATCACTATTCTACACTTCTACGAGACTATTTCTTCAAGGTTGTTCAAGTCCCTGACGTGTTTCCAAGGAGGGAGCTAGTCCAAGGCTAAGGATAATCTAGAGCCATGTGTGGTTTAGTTTTTAGGCCTTGATTCCATAGAAAACACCGATACTATTAAGTGTGGTTGGGTCACTCGTCTCGGTTTTACAAGAATTAAGGTGTGTGGATGCTTCAGATTCTCTGAGGCACTTGAGTGATCAGTGAAAATTTGAAAATGTCAAGAGTTGCAGTCGAAAGCTTGAAGATCTTGAAGAAGTCAAGTACCAGCAGTTGAAGAGATCACCGGACAGTCTGTCGGTATCATCAGACAGACCGGTGAGGATCTCAGCTGAAGTTCAGAGAAGATGTTTTCTGTAGGCAGCGAAGCTGGAGTCACCGAACAGTTCGACGGGAGGCACCGGGCAGTCCAGTGTATATAGGAGCTCGAAGTTCAGAGAGAGGTGCTCTCTAGAGTCTTCAGGAAGAAGTCACCGAACAGTCCGGTGAGCCCCGGAGGAGGTGTCCAAAAGAGGTGTCTCGATTCAACCCCCCCTTCTCGATCACTTGATCCTTTCACCTAGCATGACTTTAACGGTGAAAGTAGCCAAGTTGGCTTGAAAGAGACATGTGACGATGGAGTTGTAGCATAGCGGCAACATCCTCAAGCGCTTTCTCATGATCTTCACAGCATCAATTTTGTACTTGAGGCCCAAAGCGTTGATCTCCTCCTCCACTACATGCAACCGAGAATAAACATCATTAGCTTTTTCACGAGGTTGCATAGTAATAGAATCATATTTGTTCTTAAGAACATAGTAACGCTCTTCCTTTGCCTCAGAGGAGTCCTCAGGGATGTTTTGCAATTGGGTCTATATCTCATGTGCGGTGGATAACGCGTTGATTCTATAACAGACATTTTTAGAAATGCATGCAAACATGGCATTCTTGCCCTTAGCATTGTATTTAATGAAAATGAGATCAAGTCTCTCATTCTTATTTATAGCATTGCTAGTAACTTGCCACGCCTTCACATTGATTGACTCTAGGTAGACTTGCATGCGAGCCTTTCAATAAGAGTAATTGTCCCCATCGAATACGGGCGTAGTTTCCATCCCGTTCAGCATCCTTACTCAAGGCGGTGAAGCCCGAAAAAGAACACTTTACTCTGATATCACTTGTAAGGATCAAGGACATCGAGAAGAAGGGTTGAATCGGTGGACTCATAGCACTAATTTCGCTACAAACAAAAACTACAAGGCTTGATCGCAACGGAAGCAAACTTAAACAAGTCTAGTAAGCCAAGACCCCTAACAATGCTAGTAATAAGGAAATAATAACAAGCAAGCACTAGCACGATAGCCATCAAGAGAAATCAAAGTGCAACCTGTCGCACTACTCAAACGGTAAGTAAATGCGGTAAGTAAAGAGAGTGAGATAGAGAATGCTCAGTGATTTTTCTTGAGGTCTTGGAACGTAAGTGTGATGTGTATGTGATTCCCGATCTTCCATCAGGTCGTGATAACTCTCGATTTAGTGGAGATGCGACACACAATCGATCCGGTCTCAAATCAACACTATTCGAACCCCGCAATCGTAGCACCACTTCTTTTCTGGTTATCAACCATGCACATACGATTGACTTTGCCAAAAAGGCTAATCCCAACCTGCGAATCGAAGAACACAAGCAAGAACAAGGAAGAACACAACTCAATTGTGATATCTGAATTAAATCACAAAGTTAGAAAACCAACGAACCGTCAAACGAGAAAACTATTTTATAACAAAGGAAAACTAATCAAAAACTATCTCTAATAGCGGTGGCTACTGATTATATAGAGTTTGGGACGATCTTAGGGGCAAACCCTAATACTAATGGGCTTAGAAAAGATACACGGCCCAAAGGCCAAAAGATAGTGTCGCAGCACCCGAGGCAGTTTCTGAATGTCATCGTTTTTTAACGATTCCTACTGATTTTGGTTGAATTTAGAAATGGGACCAGCTCCGTTGAAAAGGATACCTTGTTAGCTTTCCAACCATATCTATAACATTCAAAACGGAGCTCGTATGAGACCGGGGCATCCGTTTAGTGCAAGCTGCTCCTGGAGTTTGAGTCTGACTCAAACTCGAGTTGTTTGGATCTCCTCCAGGTCGAACGTGCGGTTCGGATCTTGAGCATCTCCAAATCCTTTTTCATGCTTTCCTTGACTCTCTCTAATGTTCCTAATCATAATAAATTTATTAGGTAGTAACCTATTTTTAAAGGAAGGAAGACATGTGTTTAGGAACGAGCTCACATCTAATTTCAACTGTCGTGCGTGAGTTTCATCAATATTAATTTGAGGAGTCTTGTGTGTATCTAAAGGAGAGATATTCTCATCATCCTCCCTTTCTTGTTTTGGAGTCATCCTCAACTCAAGTTCATTGTCGAGACCTCGACTCCACCATGCCCTCCAACCTGCATGAAAAGGTAGAGGCCACGGGGGTATTTGAACGCAATCACTTTGTGGCTCAAAGATACTTATAATCTCATCATTCTTCCTTTCTTGATGGAAAGCCATCCTTAGCTTGCTCCTTTGGGTATCATGATACTTCTGCAAATGATTAGTAACAGAAGCGCACAAATAGCTAGAAAGATCACGAGATGCAAACATGGCATCTTTGCGCACTAAAGCATCACATAGAGTACTTTTATCATAAGAATCAGCAAGATCATTCTTTTGAAAAGCCATAAAATGTGTTGTCTTAGAAAAACTAGATAATATGATATGGTATGATATTTTGTATTTCCATCATCTAGTTTGTTATTTATTTTCACCATGCAAGAGGATTTCAAATTTGAGCAAATATAAACTCTGCACCATAAACACACCTCTATGATCAAAGTTGCCTATGACATAAAAATGGGTTCTAGTTAACAAAGTCAATTCAAGTTTGAAAAATATCGTCTTCTCTACTGTAGCAAGGTCATGAAAAGAATCATATTCAATATAACCCACAGTGTTTGGATAAGATAGCAATTTCAGCTCATCATTTTCACATGTAATGGGTGTGAAATGTTTAATTTCAGCACTAGTAAATGGATAAAAGGTGATACTAGAGATTGCTTTACAAAAGTAGGATAGATAAAAAATTTCAGCGCAACAAAAATATTGTCACCTTTTGTAGATCAGTGTTTAATAAGTTTCTTCTCATTTTCAGCAATACCTTTTGACGTGTTATCATCAGTCTCATTTTGGGCTATGCATGCAACATTGTATATCTCTTCTTTCTCCATGTCTATATCACTTTCATCTTCTTGTTTGATCTTAATTTTCTACAAAATGTTAGATGCAATAGGAGGTACAGTAGAAAGCTCCTCCTCCAAAGAGTTTTTATCACAACTAGACATAGATTTCAAAGATGTATCAACAAAAAAAATTTCTCATTAAAATTTTAGCATCACTCCATGTTCAAGGATATTTTTTTGTTATAATTACATGTTGCCACAAAGTTAAAGCATGATCAACTAATGCACAACCAACATTTAAAAGCTTTCTTCTTTTACTCATACGGCGTTGTCCAAATAGTTTATCCATCTCTTTTTCCTAAACACTATATTTAACAGAATCTAAACCATCATATAAAGGAAGAGATGAAAGATTATAATTACTCATGGAAGGAGATGATATAGCAATGGTCTGAACCTTATGCGTCTTTTGATCATGTGCGACATCTCTTTGCGGTGGATTACATCTCTTATGGCTTGCCGATAAATTATTCCAAAACACAATGCGTTTTTTACAGTTTGCCTCGAAATTATCAAGGACTCTTCACAAAGCAGGGCTCACATTGTATTCACCTTCTTCTCTTCCTGTCATGGTTAGAAAAATAGAATATGGACAGCAAAAAAATATTATTCCTGTAGCTACAGAGAGATGGGTGGTGAAAATTTCGCAAAAGAAAATGCCTTACCGAGCTCTTGCAAGATTCTTACCAAAGCGAAACAAAGGATGGTGCAACCAGTGGAAGGAGAAACCAAGGAGTCGTAATTCCACAATTGCAGGGCCAAATACAGTGATGATCCGAGGTGGATATGTGGAGCTTGAAGGGCTGAAATAATGATTACTGGAATACAATTCTATAACAGATAGTAATGTTGAATAAGTGTTCTAAGTATTATGTTCTAGTTGCTGGCCCAATCTTATAAAAAAATTTCTGATGTTACAAGAATATGAATGAAGATATCAAAGGGCAGCAACAAGACAAATGATAAAGCTCCAGAAATCAGCAAATTGTTCAGCACTTGAAAAATCAGCAAAGGTTAATTTCATGCTTCTTGGTCATCAAAAATTTTTATTTTTATTTTATTTTTCTGATATTTTTCTCCGAATCAGAAGCACAAAAGATGGTATACAACCAAATTTCAAATCAATATGATGAAAGATGTGGCCGGAGAAAATCTCGAATTTCTGTTAAATCTGTGCTGAAACTTCGGGGCGCAAAAACAGAAACTTCTGTTCTGAATTTGTTGAATCTTAGATCCTCAAAGGATGGGAAATTTTCTGTATATATCCAAAACATACTTATATGTCTAATTTGAAGTCCAGAAACAAAAGTTATGACAATTTTAATGATGAATCTTCGAATGAGATTTTTTTTAAAGGCTAAAACATATTCGAATTTCAAATTGGGTGCGAATTTTGTGAACGATTTTTTTTGAATGATTGAGCAGCGGATAAATATGGAGAGGTGGATCGATGAAGGGTGGATCTGGTTGTGATCAAAATATGGGTTGGGTGGGTGGGATAAAATTTCAATGCAAAAGAAACAATTAACAGATGTGACACGATAACAGATCTAAACACGATGTGAATGAACGATGAAGAAAAACACCTGGATACAAAAAGATCACGAAATCCAGCAACCAAAACACAAACTAAGGACACAAACTCAACACTACTGTCTCTAAAATAAAATTATGCAAAGGCTAAACACGGCTTGGACAGGGGAACACCAAACGATCTAATAATTTTTTTGTTGCGGCTTTTCTGTGGACGATAGGATGAATGCAAAATAAACAAGGACAGATGTGAACCTGACGGTATACCTAAAGCTCTGATTACCACTTGATGTATATGTGGTTCTCGATCTTCTGTCCGATCAAGATAACTCTCGATTTGGTGGAAATGCGACACAAAATCGATTCAGCCTCAAATCAACACGATTCGAACCCCGCAATCGCAGCACCACTTCTCCTCTGGTTACCAACCATGCGCACACGATTGACCTCGCCAAGAAGGTTAATCCCAGCCTGCGAATCAAAGAACACAAGCAAGAACAAAGAAGAACGCAACTCAATTGCGAAATTTAAATTAATCACAAAGTTGAAAAACCAACAAACTGTCAAACGATGAAACTGTTTAAAAACAGATGAAAACTAATCAAAAACTATCTCTAATGACGGCGGCTACTGAATTTATAGAGTTTAAGACGACTTTAAGGGTAAACCCTATTACTAATGGGCCTAGAAAAGATACACGGCCCAAAGGCCAAAAGATAGTGTCGCAGAACCCGAGGCAGTTTCTGAACGTCACCTTGTTTTAACGATTCTCACTGATTCTTGTCTAATTTGAAGATGAGACCGGTGCCTTAGAAAGGTTATCTTGTTAGCTTTCCAACCATATCTAGAATATCTAAAATGGAGCTCATATGAGACCGAAGCATCTGTTTTAGTGCAGGATGCTCCTGGACTCCGAGTAAGACTCGAATCTCGAGTTGTTTGGATCTCCTTCGGGGTTGAACGTGCGGTTCTGATCTTGAGCATCTCCAAGTCCTTCTTCATGCTTTCTTTGACTCTCTCCAATGTTCCTAAACATGATAAAGTTATTAGGTAGCAACCTATTCTCAAAGGAAGGAAGATATGTGTTTAGAAACGAGCTCACCTCTAATCTCAACGCTCACCTCTAATCTCAACTGTCATGCGTGAGTTTCATCAATACTAATTTGAGAAGTCTTGTGTATATCTAAAGAAGAGATGTCCTCATCACCCTCCCTTCTTGTTTTGAAGTCGACCTCGACTCAGGTTCATTGTAAGACCTCGACTCGACCATACCCTACAATCTAAATGAAAAGGTGAAGACCACAGGGGTACTTGAACACAATCACTTAATGGCTCAAACATCCTTCTCCTAATTCTCATTGCACCACTTCTGTCGGAGTCTCGGTCCCTCCTATCGTTCCCAGAACGATGCTCACATGGGTACGCTTCACTCCTGGAGTTAAAACACCGGCGGCCAGGCTGTCGCACACAATACCCAGGCGCTAGAGCAAACCTTCAAGGCTCGGGCGCTCTCTCTTAGTGTCCCTTTCAAGAGAAGACCTAGAACCGCGTATAAACTTGGCGATATCTTTCATAATCTACTCAGAAGCCCTACAAGCTCTATAAGTATATGAATGCTCCCTATTACTCTTTTACTAGCACCAAAGATCTTCAATCTTGCAATATGCTCTTTTGGTGCTGTCCTTTGGCCTCTCACAACTTTGTTCCAACAATTTTGAACAAGGTCACACACGAAAACATCCCCCTCTATAGTTTAAATAGGCTCCAAGCTCACAAACAACCGTTGAGATGTGATATCATAAAACTGACTACTTTATGCAATCACCAGACTTTTCGGTAACTGGACCACCGAACTGTTCGGTGACCCATCTTCCTCCTCGGTCAGGGAAACAGCCTCTCTGTAATCCATTCCATAGGACACCGAACTGTCTGGTGTATACTTTTACCGGACTGTTCGGTGACTTTCACTTTTGAACTCTTAGAGACACCTTCTCTGAACTTCAGCTTCTGGCTCACCAGACTGTCCGGTCACTTCACCGACGGACTGTCTCGTGACTGATCCTCCTCAACTCCAGAGAGTACCTCTATCTGGACTGGCTCCACCAGGGTTCATCGGACTATCCAATGACCTCACCGAACTATCCGATGACCTCACCAGACTGTTCGATGACTGAGTCTTCAGCTGGTTCTTGAGCTCGGTGTTTGATTTTGCTTCCTCTGCCATCTTTAGTGCTTTCTGAGGATCTAAAAAGTATTCGCACCTCTAACACTTATATGACAAGAGATAAATGGCCTTACTCCCTTAACAGTACCGGCGTTTCTATAAACTCTCTAGCTAGAACTTGGCTTTGGTTCTCCGACGTCTGACAACTCCTCTTTTAAAGTTTGTTTTTGTCATCCACCGAGGAAGCCCACCATATTAGTGTAGAATTAGCGGGTGATACCTACAACACAACCGTTGTTTACAGTGGTTTATTCGATCATCAAAATTAATTTATACTTTTTAGAGGACTTTAAAAGTCATGAAGCTTACAACCGTTTTTTAATCCCGTTCCTACAAACTTGTTTCTGTTTTCCGTCTCATTTTTATTTTTTTTTCATTTTTCCCGACAAAACGAAAACTATCGGTTAAAAACCGAAAACGGCCTGAGACCACGAGGAATTTTTCAGTCCCGTTTTCACCCTGAGCAGAACCCAAAGATCCTTCCTTTGCCAACCGTTAGAGTAACATCACCACCTCGCCACCATTTCCACGAGGTCCTAGCCCCTGCCGCAGTCCCTTCGCCGCCTCCGGCTCCGATCAACATCCCTGCTGCCATCCCCATGAGTTCCTCGCCCCCAGCGTCGTCCCACCTCCGGCTCCATGCTCTCTCCACCTCCAGTTCGTGCTCGCCACGCCTCCAGCACCATCCTCACCTCCGGCTCTTTCCTCTCCTCCGGCTCCGTTTCCGCCTCGCTTCCAGCTCCGTGCCTGCCCCGCCCCGAGCGCCATCCTCGCCTCCGCCTCCAACCCTGCGTTTCCGTCCCCGACTCGCACCTACTCCAGTTACAGCTAGAAAAATAACCTGTCTGCCAAATGCTCAACTTTTCTTGCGATCAGATTGTTTCAACAGCTGATTATTAGATAATCAAGATTCCTGCAAAAGCACTTCAGAAAAAAAGTTGTTCCAAACGGAGCTTACATCTTGTGGAATAACCAAATCCGTTATATAATTTTGTAGTTCCAGTATATAGAAAACGCATATAATTTGTGAGGTCTTTTTTAGTAAACACTAGAGGATAAGTATCTCATTAGAGGAAGAAAAAAAAAAAGGTGCCATCCATAATATGTCACCCTTTGCATTGAGATTGTCGAATAAAGAGAAATAATTAGTTCCAAAGACAACACCGGTTAACTAAAAAAAAGCTGAGTACAGCTAAGCAAATCCGTAAAAGTCCAATTTACCAATCATTTCTCTTCTCTAGGAATCGGTGAAGCCAAGCATTCATAGCAATGGCCATATCTACAAAGAAACAAAAATGTTTGATGAATGTAAACAATTGATGTTAATATTCTTATTTAGAATAGTAAGACTCTGAATTTCCATTTGTCAAGTGAATTTGAATGAAAAAAAAATGGCACTACATAATTGGGTACTGAGTTGCTTATATTGTGTCCGGAGCAATAAATAAGAAATTCTTTTTTTTTCAGCTCTAATTCTCGTTCGCAGCTAAGATATAAAGCATTGTTGCAATATGGCATAAGTCAATAATGAATCAAACACATACACAACCAATGCCACAGATATGCTTTATTAATTTTGTATGAAACTCCGTAAAAAAAAACCTTCAGCACACAGAGCAAAGTACTCGGTGCACCAAATAATGCCAATATACGCGCCTCCAAAGAGCCATGCAACACATAAGCGCACAAATCAAGCGCTGATCCACACATTCATCACCTGGTGGTTGCGCAGGGCAGTGCGAGCGAGCTTGGCAGGGTTTCGGATTGAACACCTCCATTAGCATGAACTGATGCTAGGTTCTGTCGCCCGCAGCCATGCCAAGGCGCCGCCACCAGCAGCCGTGACGGGGAGCCACTCCCAGCAGCTGTGGGTGTCATGCCAGATTGCCAGGGATAAGCGCTCCCTCGTCGGGGGAGCTAGCAGGCACAGCGCCGAGGAGGCAGGCGGAGAGGCGCTCGCAGTGCCAAGGAGGCGACGTAGTCCACCAGGGAGGATTAGGTGGCGGCCGTGTCATGGGGCAGCAGAGACAGGAACCGCGGAGTGGAGGAGAGGCGGGCACGGTGCTTTAGATGAATCAACTATGCTTTATTTGGACGATTTGGTGTGTACACATAGAAAAAAACTACTAACTGTGCTTTCTGTGGAGTAGAGACTTATGCCCAATGCAACAAAAACGTTGCTTACTTCAAACAACGTATTATATAGGACTGTTACTATGAACAAACAACACATGCTACAAGAATCCATAAGACTAATCACGGCAAACAACTCTACAGTATAAGTACCATGAACCAGCTGGTGAGTTAACTAAGGTGTTCATTTAGCAAGTACACATATATGCAATACACGGAACTTTTTGATTTCGATATACTGAGTTGCTTGTGTTGTACATTTGTTATCACGGAGCCATAAGAATTTTCCTCAACTCATGGCTGCCATCCTGGATGCACCCTGAACCAGCCAGTGAGTTAATCCACATATCATCTGTTCGCACTGGTTCTTCGTCATCATTCCTATGCCAAGTCCAGTGAGCATGGGTAGAATTCAGGATTTTAAGCTCACCATGCCCAAAGCTTGCTTCCCTGAAGACTGACCAAGCTGGTTTTGGATTACGATACCTGCAGATGACCAGAAGGGATGTCTAGTGATACATAAAAGTCAAAAACTTAGCGTGTATATATATGTACTCCCTTCGGTTTTAAAATATTAACACTATTAACTTCTAAAATCAATTTTGACCATTCATCTTATTCAAAAAAATTTGTTCCAATATTTAACATTATTAGTCGTGATTTAAATTCCACTAATGATAAATCAAATAATAACAAATCTTTACACATCTGAATAAATTTTTTTAATAAGACGAATGGTTAAAGTTGATGTTAGAAGTCAACAGTATCAATATTTTAAAACCGGAGGGAGTAGTAAACTGGAAACCTGCGCGCCAATCCTTCACGGTTTCCACCATCACCAATAGTTATGTGAACAGCCCCGCAAGGATTAAGCCTCCCATTGTACACTCGCTCCTGCACAAATAGTGAAATAATTACATGGAATTTTCATTAAGATGGACTGATGGGTATAGGCTAAAATTTGAACAATCCCATGAGTGCACGTGAGGGAGATACAAGGAGCCATACCGATCGTTCATAAGCATGCACATGACCTGCTATTATCATGTCCACATGAGCAGCGTACAGCAAAGGCTCCATCGCAGCCATCATACTATCACCTTCACCCTGATGAGCCCAATTGCTATTGTACCATGGTGCATGCAACAATACAATGAGCCATGGTAATCTCTTTCTATCAACCCTAGCAAGATCAGCCTGAAAAGGCAGGGAAGTCAATCCACAAGAAAAACTATCTGCTACTATGAGCACAATGGAGTTCCCAAATTCTTGTCACTGTCTTTCAGATTAAAAATAAAACTAAATGGCAAGAAACAATTACTAATCCCAATATGAGATAAGTGATTCACTACGCACAACTATGAGGCACTCGTAAATGTAGAGGTAACAAGCATTTTGTTCATTCAAGTGGAGGAAAGCCATTCCAATTCCAAGCTCCAAGAAGATTTAATGTTACGATAGATAGGTTTCATAAGACAGGACATACCTTGAGCCAAGCATACTGATCGGAGTTCTCATCATAATCTGTGTACGAACCTAGCATTATAATGTGTGCTCTGGCAACTTTAAAAGAGTAGTACAGATTCGACGTGGATCCACTCTCTTCATAAGGCATCTTCCATCGTGCATTGTAAGACTGAAATGCTGACTCGAAAAATGGAATGTGCTCCTTTTCATGGTTGCCTTCTGTGACCATCCAGGGGCGGGTGCTAGCAAGTGGTTCCACCAGCTTACCAAAGGAATCCCACAAGTGCTGCATATAATCAGCGTAGGAGAGATCACCAGGGAGTAAGAGCATATCATGTTCACACTGCTTAATGTGATTCAGGGTTGAGGTTGTCCAACTAGTCTGCCCCAGATCACCAACAACAGCTAATGACAGTGGAAATTCAGAGGGAGGTGTCTTGAACTGGAACTCTGGGCCTTGCCCTCCACACCGGTAATAATAAACCGTGTTGTCCTCAAGAGGTCCAACAACAACATGATGGATCTTTCCTGAGCTATACAATAAGTAGCTATAGGATGTGCTCCCTCCTTGAGATGTGGATGAATATGTACCAGCTTTAGTTCCATAGTCCACGACAGAGGGTACAGAATTATCATCAGTAATCCATGTTATTCTCATATGCTTTTCTCCAGCTAGTGATATGTGAACCTGAAAGTATGCCGTAACCATTTGGTTATTCCAATGTTCATGAGCAAATAGCAGCAACACATAAAAATGGAGAAAAAAATTAAGTTGAAGAACCATGTTGAAGTATCTTAAATGAATTGTAACTTCATAATGCATAAAAGTTTTTGTACGGAGCCACGAAAACAAGAAGTCCTTATCAGAGCTGTACCCAGATGGAATAAGGTATTAAGATTGATATAAATTTGAACAATGAAGAAACATCACTTCGATAAATTCAAAAATAGATGCTGCCATGCTGGACTGCCAATCGCCCTGCACACTTCCTGCAAGTTGTACAGCTGTTTTCTCTTCAGATCAATATATCTACGCACCGCAGCACCTGTTTCCCTTGCTCTCTATATTTTCAAAAAAAAAAAAATTGTTTGCCAAGCGAGGTTCTGCTACATCCTAGTCAGTGATTGCTTTGTGATCAGACTGATAAGAACTTTCACCATATCCTATTTTCCTGGATACTTGCCCGAGATTTTTTGGTTCCAGATGTTTCAGCCCTTGGGCTTGCAGCGATGTGTGCCAGAAAAGCATGAACATTGCTTCGCTGAATCGTGATGAAAAGCAATCAAGATCATGACAGATCACAGAAAAGGCTTAAATACAGGGATCAATGGATCATCATCAGGGCTTGGCTTGTTTGGAAACATCACAATGCTTGTGTCTTCGAGAAAGCAAACCAATGCATCAATAATGTTACGGTGCCGCTGATGAGACGTGAGAGGAGACACAAGCAGGGAACGTGATTGTAGACTCGACCAACAAAAGAGTCCACGACAATTACCTACTACAGGCATTATTGAGGGATGAACACCATTTATGGTGTCTTGCTTCTGTGTGAAATATCTGTGCACTAGACTTGCTTCGAGCTGAGGTGTATTCCTATGGTTAGGGTGGTAGGGCATTTCTTGTCGGTTATACCTTTGCTGTGTCTACTGACTGAAATCACCTCTAAGATACGATACAGCCTCTGATGGCCCAGTCTGGAATGAGATGGCTAAGGACTGTCTCTCTTCCCTATAATAGAAGGATGTGTATGTTACTGTAGCATCTTGGTTTTCTTTACTGCAGACCTTCCCAGTCTTTAAGTTAGGTTATTTACGTTAATTTTGGGATTAGGGCTGGCTCTACCTCTATATAAAGAGGGGCCCAGCAGTCATTGGGAATCAACCAATCAATGATGAAATTAAATTAATTGCCCAACCCCCAATATCTCTCAAGTTGTAGGCAAAGTGATAAGGCCTAAGTATCCTTCCCCAAAAAGCCATGACATATGGTATCAGGTTGCAAACGATCCTTTCCCATGGCTCCTGTTTCTAGTCTATCACAAAAATTGTATTTGGACATGAACCTCAAAGAGTTGACAGATCATCAGCATTAGAAACAAAAAGGGCAGCAAAGGAGAGTCCACTACCACTCAGTCAAGCACTGGACGATCTCCACTGTCATCAACCACCATCATCAACACTGCCACAAGTACCGCCATTAAGCAAAATCCTTGTGTGGTGTATGTTAAGAAATAGTTCCTTTTGTGCATAACACTACTGTATAAGGGGTTATGTGCATATTGAACTACCACATGCACTCCGTATATATAGGCCTATCCGCCTCACAGGAATATAATATGATTTCCTAACATGGTATCACAGCTAGGTTAATTTAGGATTCAATTTGTTTTCTATATTTAGCCATCACCAACCCTGGCAGCCACCTCTGGCCAAGAATTCTCTTGAAGCTGGACATTTCGAAGGCATTTGACTCGGTTTCTTGGTCCTATCTCTTGGAAGTTTTAGAAAGGCTAGGTTTTGGGATAATTTTTCGGGATATGCTAACTGGCCTTCTTGCTACTTCATCGCACAAGTGATCTTAAATGGAATCCCTGGGAGTTTAATTTCTCATCGGCATGGGGTTGCAATAAGAAGAACCTCTCTTTCCTATTATTCATCTTGGTCACGGATACACTCAATCTGACGGCAGCAAGAGTTTCAGAAGTTGAACTCAGTTGTTCACCCACTCTTATCCCGTTGTATAGTCCACTAAAATCGCCCATCCCTCTATGCGGATGATGCAAGGCTCTATCTTCGGCCAGCTACAAGTGATGTTGGTCACGCAATGAGCATCCTGCAGCTTTTTGGGAGGCCTCGGGCCTTAAAACCAACATTCAGAAAAGCAGTGCAGCGCCTATCCCATGCTCAGCTAAAGATAAAGCAACCATGGAAGAGCGCATCACCTGTCAATTTGATGATTTCCCCATTAGGTATCTTGTTTTGCTTTCTCTCACTATTGAAAATTACAAGTCCCATACATAGCCGCTCAAAGATCGCCTAATCAATGAAGTGCCGCTTTGTGGACCTTTTCATCTAGACAACCCTAAATCGTTGCAAACTCATCAATCCCAGACAGGAAGGCAACAAATTGTCAGCGAGAAGGGGAGCAGAGGATGTAGCCTGCAGTTACCTGCTGCGGATCCGAAGAAGAGGAGGCCTTCTTCTTGCTCCATGGGAAGAGGCTGAGGAGTGCCTTGCTGTGGGGCCGGGCCGCCGGGCGGTCATAGTCCTCACCGACCACCAGAGCGCCGGCAGCAGCGGTGGAACAGGAGCACACCGCGAGGAGGAGTAGGAGGAACAGGGGTTGCGCCGCCGTCGGAGGGAGAATGCTCCTGCGCGCTGCACCTTGGGTCTCCATTGTTTACTGGACAGAGAGATCCGCGTCCTTGTTACTGGGAGACTGGGGTGAAGCTTTGCTCTGCGAAGCGGAAAAAAAACTAGGCACGGCCGGTTCGCAAGGATATCCACGGCAGTCAGTACGGCAGCAGTCGGTCGATCCACCATCGATGCCCGCGTCCCTTCCCGTGCGGCCAGGCCACGGCTCTCCACGCTGAGACCTGACAACAATATTCACGGGATATTATCAGTTTGAATTATTTTTAAATGGTTAATTTTCAGAAATGCAAGAAAATTTACTCAAATTCTCTAAGTTTTTCAAAGTTCTTTCGTTAATTTCATCTCGTCAAGCTTTTCGTGTGATGCCCTATGAGTTACTCTGTGTTTTTGGAACATTTAATATTATAATTTAAATTTGAATTTAATTTTGAACCGTTAATCTTCGGGAGTTCAAAGAAGTCCTCTCAAGTTCTTTAAGTTTCACAAAGTTATTCTGTTAGTTTCATCTCGTCGAGCTCTTCGTATATGTGCCCGTTTCTTCGAGTTCTGCGTAAGGAACTTCCTTAAATTTCTAAAGATTAACCTTTCAAACTTAAATTCAAATTAGAAGACTAAAAGTTACAAACTCAGAACCCAAAGTAACTTTAAGGGCACCTACATAAAAGAGCTCTACAAGGCGAAAATAATCGAACAACTTTGAAAAACTTTAAGAACTTGAGAGAAATTCCTTGATTTCCCAAAAATTAACCATTCAAGATTAAATTCAAGTTCAAATTATGAGACTAAAAGTTCTAAACTTAAAACTTGGAGGAACTCGGAGAGCACCTACACAAAAAGCTCGATGAGACAAAACTAAGGGAACAAATTTGAGAAATTTTGGTAACTCAAGGACACTTCCATTGAAGTCCCCAAGATTAACAGTTTAAAAGTAAATTCAAAGTCAAATTAGGAGACTAAATGTTAAAAAAAACTCAGAGTAACTCAGAGGAGCATCTACACTAAAAGCTCCATTAGACTAACAAAATAAATTTGAAAACTTCAAAAATTTGAAGAACTTACTTATATTTCTGAAGATTAACTGTTAAAAAATTCTAAACCTGATAACATTTCTTCAATCCTCTTTTCTTAGGTCTCAGCTTTCAGAGCCGTGGCCGCATGATAAGGCCGCGGGCATCAATGGTGGATCGGCCGACTGCTCGGACTGGCTGCTGCCATACCGACTGCCGTGGATCCTGATCTGGTTCGCAAACCCGAGCACTGCAGAGGTGATGTGGAAGCGTGCCGCATGGACGGCTCAACCGATCCGATGTCTAGCAGGCTGCGCCAGCAACACGCATATGAGCAAGGTTTGTGAAACCACCCAAACTGGGTTGGTTCTCATGAAAATCAATCAAACCGGTCCAGTCTGATTTGAACGGTAGATCGGTTTTCGCATATAAATCTTTTTGAATTTTGAAATTTTGACGCAATTTGAAACAAAAAATATATAAAAAACTAGATGAAAAATGCAACAGTCCGGTGGAATCTGTTTTTGAAAGTATTAGAATTTACGTGTCGAAAAAATTAACAGATATTAATATGGAAAAAAAATAAAAAGCTTCTTATCTCATCCTGAGTCCAGAACCCCACATTCATGCCCATGACTGTCTCTCTGTCGCCGTCGGTGAGCTCCCCCGACGATTATGCAGATCTAGCTCACTGTCCGGGGCCGTGACCACAAAAATCGTTGTTTGGGAGCGGCTAGCCAGAGGGTTTCGTCTTGCGCTCTGTCAAGGTGGCAAGCCGGCCGCAAGTTGTGGCCGAGTGGTAAGGGCAGCTAGCCAATCATTTGTGCAGCGAAGCCAGCTAACGAGCCGAAAACAGCAGTTAGCCGCTCAATAATTGTGGTAAGCCGACCAATCTACTCGGTTTTCCAGCAGAGGAGGTGAGTTGGTTATTTTGGTAGATTTTTGTCAAATATTTTTGGATTTCTTTGGAACTTTAAAACATAGTTGATTATTTTTTAGGCATTATCCATTATAGGATGGCAGATGAGTCCGATATAGTTTGAGAACATGGGGAGAATGTATATCCAGAGTTCTGTTATAAGTACTATAAAAGCGTGAAGAGAGAGGGTGATGCGACATGATTCAAGTAGCATTTGGCACATCGTGGCAGCTTTGTGGTTCTTGTTCTTGCCGAAATTTGGGACTTTTTCCATCATGAGCTTGATAGGACCGTTAAGCGGAGGAAGGACCGGGCTAGAGAGGTCATGATAAAACAACAGGCTACAGGTGAGAGGAATGTGAATGAGGAGGATGATGAGAAGCAACAGGCTGCATTGAAGGAATCTGGACAAGAGGACTTCCTATATCTAACTATATTGTTCTATGTACAACTGTAGCGTTGAGCCTAAGAACACACTATGCATACAGCATGGGCCAAAATATGTTGAATGATCTTCGGGAGGCAATTTCAAGTATAGCATCCAACAGCTTTTGTGTGCAAGCCCTCGAGGAGGTTGAAATTTGGAGAAGAAAACAAGGTGCATTCATTACTTAATTGGCCAACAAGATGATAGTTGATCACAATACTTCCTCTGCCCAATGGTGGCACTTGTTTGGTCTTAACACATCTATACTCCAGAAGCTTGCATTCCACCTAGTGTCATAGTGCACCTCATCTAGTGGATGTGAGTGCAATCAAAATACATTCACATTGATCCACACAAAAGTGTGCAATAGGTTATCTTAAGAAAAACTGCATAAGTTGGTGTATGTCAAGTACAACCTTCGAATCCGTAGCGGGATGCTAGATTAACCTATAAGGAACCAGAAGCTGATCTTTTTTATCGTCTCATGGAGCTCTCATTGTACGATTCTTCGAATCCTATTCAAGATTAGATGGAACATGACAGATCCAATTCTGACCTTTACTTGATGAAAAGGCCACCAAGAATGACACTCCTCAGCCCTCTCATCTTGTGATAGATGATGATGCTAGTGGACAGTTGCTAACAATTGTCTCATACTTTAACTATATCTTAGTGGGAAGATGATAATGTGGTTGCACTCACAAAGGAAAGTGGAAGGTTCAAAACCTTAAGAAGGAAGAAGGCAGCCAAAAGGACAAGGATAACTAGTAAAGGTAAGGACGTGGGGTGCAGTGACTCCAAAGACTTTGGAGATGTCGGATGGAGCTCACCTTATAAGGGCCTTGTTTGGCACAGCTTATTTCTAGCTTATTTACAGAAATAAGCAAAAGTTGTGCCAAACAGCAAACTTGTTTTACAGCTTATTAGTTCAGTAACTTCTCAGAATGAACTAAACATCAACTTATTTTTCAGCTACTTTTCACTAGCTGAAAAATAAGCTGCTTTTTTTATTAAGTTCCAGCTGTACCAAACAGAGCCTAGAAGTCAAATGATAGTAGCTCCCACACTTCATCTGAAGATCCACCAGGCATTGTAGTTCCTGAGTCACAGCCACCACCCACTACTCATTATTCGCAGGTAACCATATCTTTGCACCTTATGACCATTTTGACTCTTTTTTCTTACACTTTACTTCTTTTGCACGTGCAACAGATTTTACACACACTACCCAGGATAAAACCATGGTGCTCCACAGTCGTCGAGGACCCCGACGGGAGGTAGGCAACATCATTATGGCAGCTACCATTCTTATGGAGAAAGTGACACCTCATACAACCAAGCTAATGACTACTACAATTATGAGTGGGATGATCGTAGCACACAACCACCCTTCACAAGGGTATTACCAATGGCAAAATCTAGAATTTTGTAACATGTTGTACTCACAATAGGAGACAACTGATGCTTGGATGGGACAATCATGGAATGAATACAGAGTTGTTAGCCACTAAAGGAATTCAAATCATATCAAGTGAAGAGTGAGACAATGGGTATTATGATTGGAATACAATACAAAGGTAAAGTGTTATTTCAAAATATGTATGTACTATGGACTTGATATGTAATAACCATATGTATGGACTTGTTGTGTATGGAATGCATATGTATGGATATGTTGCCTAATTGTCTGTTTCATTATCCACGGATGAAATATGTATTGTATAATGTTATTGGAACAAATTAGCAAAGATCATATCCTTTTGATGTAGTGCAGTTGCATGGTTGCCTGGTTCTATCGTCTGGCTCGTATAAGTCTAATTGAGAAAAGATGGTGTTTGGTTATCTTTATAATATATAAAGTTTAAAAGGTATAATAAATATTACAATATTATTTACTTTGTCTAAATACATAAAACATTTTTATTATGGTAATCAAGTCTTTATAATTTTGCATGTTGTACTAATATCATTAATCATTTTATGTAAGGCTGCATGCGGTTGGCAAGTCTAGAAAGAAATGTTTCCCTTGAGCCAAGCTCACACCTTCTTTTTGCATGTTGTGGGACAAGCTCCCGACTGCAGCCAACTAAATAGCACACCACTGTCTACACGTGGCACGGTGTTGGCAGTCCTTAAAATCCATATTTGTCTGTCAAATCCTTGCATAAATGATATCCAAGTGACAACCAACAAGTGGTAGGACTTATTACTAACTATTTCCATAAGCATTGGTGAAATTATGCATGCATGTTGTCGGGATCGTATACCCCGGGTATCTACGGTTTCGCCCCACTCAAAAGGCCTAGCCATGAAAGATGGCCCATCCTATCGCACGCTGCGGATAGACTCCACCAAGTCAAGCCCATCCGATCCCCGGATCGGTATTTGTCCCTCTTGTCCGACCCCCTAGTCGGGCACTACCTTTGGACGACCAACACTCGACAAGCGCGAAGATTCTTGACACTGTGCGCAAGCACAATCCGTTGGATGATGAAGAGAAAAGCTGACTTTGTACCAACCATGCTAGACAAAGGACAAAGACAAGGACAATGACACAATGACCTGGCGCTCAAAGTCTGCTAGGCGCAACAACTCCAAATGCCTAAGGCCCCACCCATTAGGGGCTACCTGATTACTTGGCACCTAGCCATTGAAGCCCCAGTCTGACCCATATATAAGGGCGCACTGAGGACTCTAGACGCAGGATATGACGAAAAATAGAAACACGCACTCAAAGATCTAGAGCACTTGCTCGAGCAAGAACCCCAGCGTTATTGTAACCCCATTCGATCAAGTTCCACGATCTATACACACCCCCGATCTAGGATGTAGGCTATTATGTCTCCATGGCGGCCCGAAGCAGGCCAAAATCTCTTGAGTCTCTTGTACACTAGGCCACCTCAATGAGGGGCATGCATGAATCCCTCTCTGATACACAAATTCTACTATACCGGCGATACAAAACATCAACACTTGTGATTTATAGTTGGAAGTGGATGGAAATAAGTAAAATAAAGTGAGAAAATATACCAGGATAGTGAAAGTCAACAAACTGATGAATCCGGCGAGGCCATGTGGAAAGGAGATTGTAATTGGCGCCTTTGGCACCAAGTTTTGACCAGCGATTCCTTGCCTTGCTCACCAAGTTGTTTCTGCATGCATGCTAGAGAATATTCCCTTCGTGAACTGCCTTGGACTGACTATTAAAGGAGGGCCCCTCCCCCACTTCAAGACACACCACAAGAAGGCAAAGAGCACCACTCCATTGGCATTAGCACTAGTTCTTAGTGTCTAGAAGATAGGGAGAAAGTGAGGGGTATTAAGGAGAAGTGTCGTCCTTGTCGGCACCTTCTCGACGCTTGTATCCTGACGAGTGTCTTCGAGGATCATGCGAAGGAGCGAAAGGCATGTCCATGTCTTCTCCAATACAATACTTCGGTGCTGTTCCCGAGGTGCTGGGACGAGTGTCGGGCCTTTCGACATCATCTCCAAGCTTATGCTGTACAAATGCTTCTTGGTTCAAGTATTTGTGATACTCTTGCATGTTCATACAGCCTGTTGATTCAATAAGATCTAGTTCTTACTGCTTACGGGTTCATCGCTGTATATTGTTTAGAGTACCTTAGTCCTTTATTGATAGTGGGGCTAAGGTAGTAACTTACTTCGTAGACGTGGTGTCTAGGATAGTGGTTACCTTTGTTTATTGTGTACTCCATACTCTGTAGAGGTAGGTGGCAGGTGGTGACAACTGCGTCTGTCCATTGAAATCCTTCATGTCGAGTACGTAGTAGTGTTGGAAGCCGGATTAGACTATGGATGCAGGAGGAAACCGGTGCCCAAAGTAATGCATTAGAAATTGACGTTACCTTGTCCCAGGTTTAGACATTTTGAGAACCCCTCTCTACCCAAACCAACCTAGTTCTTGTTGTTCTTGGATTAAGTAATTATTAGAAGATAGTACGCACACATTCCTCGTGTTCAAAAAATTTAGGAACACTCTTGAGGGAAGTGCTACATCGTTTTTGTGCACTTGCAGATTTATCAGTGGACGTAAGAAATACCAACAAGCATTTTTGGCGCCATTACCGGAGAACGGTTGCTGTATTATCTTCTAGCCTAGTTCATCCTTGTATCTTTTTATTTTTCTTTATTTCTTTCCTACATTTTCTTTATTATGTGTAGTATAACGTTCATGACACTTTGTTGTCATTTATTATGTGTGCAAAATATCTTTTATTTATTGAAGAAAGATGGCCCCACCCATCTTTCCGCTCCTTCACTTGTATTATGATGAGAAACACCGAGCACACCTTCTTTGTCGATCAGGACAGTTAAATACTTGATTATATAAGTAGTGATTATTACATTTCAGTATTTGTTTGGATGATCCATGTGACACTACATTGCTGTCTTGATAGGTCATGAAGCCTTTGAGAGCTCGCATGCACAATGCACTTCCATGGGATGAGCGGTACGTGCCATTCATTTGGTGTGCTGGTCTCTTGCCGTTGGCCAGACTGGTCAATGCAGGTCTACTGCTCATTGATTGTCTCGCACTTACAGCACTGGTTGATCATTGGTGGCCGAAGACGCACACATTCCACCTCTCTTGCTGGGAGCTCACAGTCACATTGATGGATGTGGCCATGATATTTGGTCTGCGAATCAATGGACCTGCCATATGTGGGATGGTACAGCCTGCTGCATGGAGGGACATTGCTGAGTTTTGTGTTGGTATTAGACCACTTGAGCATGCCCAAGATGGAAAGGAGAACAACTTTCTCACTTGCCATAGGAAGAACTTCCAGAGGCTGTTGTTGAGGAGGTACGCACATGCATGGCTGTGGCACCTGCTTGTCAGCTACCTATTCCTCGATGCCTAGTGGGAGCACTCTCTCCTAGATTTTTCTCTCTATTCGTAGCTAGACTTGGGAGGATATTGGCACCAATAGTGTTGAAAATAATCACATTTTAGTGATGATTCAATTAACTCTAGCAATTAGGAAAAGATTAACTATAACAACATCTGAAATACTACATATGATGCATACGAGCACTACGATCCGAATTTGTCAAACCAATTGCAATCTCTCTAATGCCAGTAACAGAATGCACATAAATAATAGAAATAGAGAGAGGCACGTCATTCTTACAATAGGGTTGTCAGCGCAAGTAGTTACACAAATAGTAGATGCATCGATGTAGATGCAGTAGACGATCGGCGGCGAAGAGGAAGTAATCGGATGTATCGAAGGGGAAGCAAACGAACAGCAAGCAGTCCCGAAGGCACTTCCGAAAAACCTTATACGACCCCTACCCCGTGCAGGGACATAAAGGGACATGGGTTTCGAAGACTGCTCTTTCGGCGCCGATGGCACGTTGGCGACAAGTGAGGAAGACAAAGCAGCACAACACTCAAAGGACGGGAGAAAAAGAGAATGGTTGTGGGTTTTGGACGACATCTCGCCCCTCTTTTTATACATAAAAGCGCCCATGTATACCGTAACCAAGCTGGCATATATAATATCATATATATGGTAACTAGCGTACCATTTATATAAATATATGGTAGCCAACCTGCCATCACAAGAATAATTGCTTACCTTGATAAGTGCAATATTCTCCTTCCATATGTGATTGGGCCTTTGGGATTTATATGGAATTGTTATTTGAAATGTTTCCAATATTCTAACATTTTTCAATCCCAAATTTCAATTCTTGCCAACTTCAATCTTGCTATTGTAGATCATCTTCCACAATCTGCTCTCCCAACTATCAGCGTGGTGGATGGTTGTAGCTTCTCTTTGGGGCCGTAGCTTCATGACCTTTGAAGTCCGTTAAAAGGTATGAATGAATTTTGATGATTGAGTGAGTACCACATGTAACATTTGTGATTGTAGGTACCACCTCACATTTCTACGTCAACATGATGGGCTTCTTCGATTGATGACATGAGTAAGCACTACAGGTAACATTTGTGATTGTAAGTACCACCCCACAATTTCTACGTTAACATGGTGGGCTTTCTCAATTGATGACAAAGACAATCTCAAGGCGAGGAGTATCAGGCATTGGTGGACTAAGGCTAAAGACTAGTTAGAGAGTCCATAAGATCGCCAGTACTATTAAAGGGGATCAAGTCATTCGTTCTCAGGTATGAATGATCTTAGTTACCACAAAATGTACTAAAATGGCAGAGAAAGCAAAGCAAGCGAAGCAGAAGTCAAGTTAAAGAAGAAGACCCTAGTTTTTAACTTTAGGAGAGTCACTGGACAGTCCGAGTAGGTCACCTGACAGTTCGATGAGCCAGAAGAGTTAAAGTCCAGAATATGTGCTTTCTAAGTCTAAGTGAAGAGTCTCTTAACTCTCTCTTTACTCTCTGCTTTTCATACTTGTTGAGTAGAGTTATAGGTTGTTTTATAATTCCTCTTGGTGACTATTGTGCTAGTGTTTGCTTGTTATTTTTTTTATTTCACTAGAATTGTTAGGGGTCTTGACCTACTAGAATTAATTAGGTTGCTCTTATTTTTTATAAGGTTTTAAAGTTTAAGTTTGTAGCGAAATGAAGTTTTTTAAGTCTATTGATTCAACCCCTCTTCTCGGTGTCCTTGATCCTTTCACCGTTGGATAACTGCAGAATAAGTTAGTGTGCATATTGCTAATAATTATTGATTTTGTGTTGACACCTATGCTTGCAGGCAGTGCAGTTTATTCAGCTTTCAAACGAGGCCGGAGAGGCATTGTGATACCCACAAGGATCACAACAAGAAACTAGTGCTTTACATGTTTTTGCTATGATAGGATTATATACTTGTGCTTTGTTTGCATGTTTCTCTTGAAACTAATGGTTTTGATGCACAACAGAGAGTCCACATAAGTTACCAACATCTGGCAATGAAATTAAATTGTATCCAACCTCCGGATGTTGCTTCGGCTCAACTGGTCGAGATTGGAGGTTCTGGCAGCTGAAGAGGCTCCATCGCGTGCTCAGGCGCATGGTAAGACAAATGTGAGGGAGTCCGAAATCCCGTGATGAGGATTCACGGTACAACCAGATTCAACCCTAACATATTTGCTAACATTAGTTTCGTTGTCACACAATGCAATACGGATGATATTTGATACAGTGGAGACAACGCAACAATCTCCACCACGGCAACATCCTCAATCAGTTGTATATGAGGAGATATGACCTACATAGTGGAAATGTGCTCCCACCAAATCTGGGCCGCACGAAAAAGAAGCTACAGCCATTCACACTGGGTTCTTGAATTAGGCACATTTGTATGAATATGTACCATGCGCTGTATGAACTATGTGTTCTGAGTTATGTTTATTATGATATATGTTACAAATATAAGTTATACACCATGTGTGCTTCTGAAATTATGTTAATTATGTTATATGTGTGCTACTGCTAAAGTTATTTTCTGTAGGAATGGATAAATCCAGGAGTCTCACTTCTAAGGAGATGAGAGCTGTACGGCTGGGTTGGGCTCACTATGCGGGTTGGGCCGCGCCAGCTCTTTGTGCCCTCCTTTCTTTGGAATTTGGAAAGCGCTAGTGCAGCTCAGCCGGCGCGACTAGGACTTATAAGATTTTGAGCTTCGAAAGGTCATGCAATGGAATAGACCACAGCTGCGCCAAGGAAATTAGCGCGGCTCAATCCGATGTGGAATGAAGCCTCTGACATTGCGTCTACCGCACACTGTAACAATTGGAGCGATACTTCTTTTGCCATGCTAAATGATTTAGATCTTCAAAATATAGATTTCTGTCCATTTATTTTTTATATATTAATTAAAAAAGTTTAAATCTTACTTTTTATAAATTATAAATAAAATAAAACTCCCGTAACCGCTAAGCCGAGCGAGCAAACCGCTAGAGACTTGAAGCCTCCGGCTGCCGTCTGATTTGCACACGTCAATCGTCCTCCCGTGACAGACGGCCGCCTTCCTCCATCCCCGCGCGGCTTCGCACTGTGTGTCGCCCGCCGTTGGCCAGAGTCACAACCCTTGGCCCTGAGCCCCACGCACCGTGTGCGCCGCCACCGGCCGGGCTCTAGCCCCGAGTCCCGCGTGCCGCTGCCTTCCTCCATTCCCACGCGACTTCGCACTGTGCATCGCCCGCTGCCGACCAAAGTCGCAACCCCGCCCTGAGCCCCCCCCCGTGCCGCATGAGCCACCGCCGATCAGGATCCGGCTTCGAGCCCCGCGTGCTGCCGCCGACCAGGCTCCGACACTGCACCTCCGCACCTAATCGCCCTCCGCCTTGCTCCACCCTTCATCCTGACTAGGATTGAAAACGGACAGAAATGGTCGGAAATATAACTTCACTATTTTTACTTTCATATTTACAACATCGGACGAAAACGAAAACTGAAAAGCCACAATCGAAAACGAATGGATAAATATGGAGTTCAAAACAAAACAAAATGGTCGGTAACCGAAAAAGATGTCAAAAAATATGAATAAAATATATATCAAATATTCATATATAATCTAAAGTCTTAGAATATATAAAATACAAGTTGCAATTAAATTCACAACATACAACCTAACAATATATGTCAATAAAAGATTGTTTGGTTCATAACTTTTAATATTTATTTTTCATAAAACATGTTCAAATGAGATCTCATTTTCGTATTTTAGGAAAATAGTAAAAATAGAAAAATTCCTCTAGAACCGGAATTTTGCTAAAAATAGTCAGAAAAAAGCCATATTATTTTTTTTACTGTTTTTGTTTTTTTTCTGTCTATTCAAAAGTGATACAGAAAAACAGTAAAAAAAGCGATCGAGACAAGAAATTTCGGTACCGTTTTCAGCCTTTGTTGTGTTTGCTTTGAAGGATTGTCTGGTGTTCGCCCTCCGCACGGCCATTTCATATAGGCCCATAAGCCCATGATTGATTGACTGGTGCCTAAACCAACATCGTTGGGCGCCTGTCGCCGGCTTTCCCGTCTTGCGCCGCCAGGTGTCCTCGCCGCCGCCCGTTGCCATGGCGACTCTCACGCCTCAGCTTGCTGGGCGCCGTATCATCCTCTCCGTCGTGTCTCTGGCATCCGTCAGGTTCGTCACCTCACTCTCACCCATCTCCAGCTCAGTGGTCTCCTCATCCCCCTATTTAATCACTTCACCAAATGGGTGCTTTCTTGCTCAGTGGCTCTCGGGACCTACTTAACGGCGGCGCGCATTCGTCACCTCCTGTGGCGTGTTCTTTGTGCGGTCCTCGACCGGATACCATTGTGCGGAGGTGGTGGTGGATTCGTCAGCCTGTGAGGTGCGGGAGCACTGCCGTCACTCTGAACTCGGACGGCAGGTTCGCGAGATTCGCGGTGGGAGACTCAGGCTTGAATCAGAAGGCTGAACAGAGGCACGCGCGGCCGAATAAGATGTCAAGGAAGGCAAAGGTCAACCAGCTCAAGTGGTATCGCCTTAAGGCCAAGAAGAAGATGAAGTCTCCGAACCCTGAAGTCAGGATCAGATACAGGCTCGAGAAGGTATAAATGTTTGGTAATTCTGCAACATTCATACATTTCTGGTGCCGTGAATCTGTGGCATAAGATGTTGAATTGATGCACTGATAAGTTTTCCCATTTGCATTCAGATTTAATTGTTATATTGATATGATGAACTACAACAGTGACAAACTTTTTAATGAGAATATAGGCTAAGAGGAAGGAAGAGTGGCTGATTGAGAAGTTGAGGAAGTATGACCTTCCAAGGACGCCAGAACCAGTTCATGATCCTGAGATCCTGACCGAGGAGGAAAAATTTTACCTTAGGCGAACTGGGGACAAGAAGAAAAATTATGTTCCTGTTGGGAGGAGAGGGGTATTTGGTGGCGTTGTTCTCAACATGCATTTGCATTGGAAAAACCATGAGACTGTGAAGGTGATTTGCAAGCCCTGTCGGCCTGGCCAAGTGTATGAATTTGCAGAGGAATTGACAAGGCTCAGCAAAGGCACAGTTATTGATATTAAACCCAATAATACCATCATCTTTTATAGAGGGAAGAACTATGTGCAGCCAAAGGTCATGTCACCTCCAGACACTCTTTCTAAACAGAAGGTAACTAAAACTGAATTTGTGATACTGTTGTGCTTCTCTTATTTACTTTTCGTTTTCTATTTAATAAGTTATACATATTGACAATATGCATAGGCCTTGGAGAAATATAAGTATGAACAATCTCTTGAACATACCAGCCAGTTTATTGAGAAGCTGGAGAAGGAACTTGAAGATTACCAGAAGCATGTGGCTCTATTTAAGAAACATAATGGAGCTACTTCTGAGAATGTCATTACTGCTGATACTGCTCTTGATGACTGAAACTACCTCAGATTCAAAATGAGCCATGGTGGCACGATAGATCTTTGAACAATGAAGGTTGGATGAAATCTTCTGAACCTGCAAAGCTTAAATTACACAGCATAATGTTAACGTTTTTGGACATGATAGAAACTAATAGCTACATCATTCTTATTTCCAATCAGAATTACAGATTACTAGTCATATTTAAGAGATAGAAACCTATTCATGCACCCTTATTCCTTATATCTAGCTTTATAGTTGGATCACTATCCCTACATGTAACCCATCAAGCAAAAGGCTAACTTTGATTCTTATGTAACACAATTACGATGGTCTATCTTCACAACACTAGTAGTTTGATACTGGGCACAAATTACAGTTCAAACAGTGATCCTGCTGGACATATTTGTATTAGTAGTTTTCTTCTACTCCCTTTGATATTATTTTGTTGACTTTAGCTAGTACAGATTTGTACTAGCCGATGTCGAAAAAGTAAAACCGGAGGGAATATTCATATTTTGCCTTATGCTTTCTATGACTTCTAAGTTGCTCTGCAATCTGCTTTCTGAAACACATTTACTTTCGTACATTCTGTTTGTGTCTTTTTTTTTTCATATTTTGTATACTATGTCGCTGTTATGATTGCCATTTTTTTTCTGACACCAAATATAAATTTGTATAGTATGCCACTGTTTTGATTGTGCAGAAATTTCAACATAGTAGAAATTAATCTTCTGTAGTTAACTTTGTATCTAGGTTTCTAATTTCGGAAGCTTCCTTCCACAAGAATATGAATTGGAAGTTTGGGAACTGGGAAGTGCAGCAGCTCTTGTCGAACTCGACCCCTATTGTGACCGCGCATGGCTGCCATATCCATTGGCACACAGTAGACATTTGATTATTCTTACACTGGAGGTGGATGTCAGCAGCAGGCAAGCTAAGTTTCTTGTTTGAAGCATCAACATTGCTGCTGAATACTTGAAAAAAATATTCAGATATGTGAAAAGGTATACAATATATCGTCCGCAGTCGTTCATTGACACTAGGGCCCCTTTCGTAGATCTTCTCTAGAAGTGATTCTCTAAGTGAACTGATTCTGATGTGGACATCATACCTTCTGACGAGGACTTCAATGGAGATATTTACACACAGTAGATTTAGACTCAAGAAAAGTACAAACTTGCAATGAAAGTCACGACTTCATATGTAATCCAATTCGGATGTTAAGTACAATCTGCAAAGCTCATGAAGTCTACTTTCGAATGAATCTATCTCCACCTTCAATTGTTGTTTTTATACAGAAGGTGCTACATCACCCCATCTATCAAGTTGAGCCTATTAGAGTCGCGTCTTAGGGTTTGAGGACAACTCCAGCACTCTCTAGTCGTCCTCTGCCTTATTTAAAGGTCACAACCACCACCAGGAATATCTTCAGTTGTGTCCAACGACCACATGTTAGACAGCTCTTGAGAACCTCATATTTAAGAGATTTCAGTTTGTTATCTTGTTATTGCTTGTTCTTCGATTGCTTGCAGAAATTGATCTTCGTGATCAGATTGATCTTGCTGCTTCAGCGAGGTCAACAACCATTCGGAGTTGGTTTTGCGATTACTAAGGCGTATACGACTTGTTCGTTTGTAGTCGAATCATGAGGGTCGACTTCACGAAATCGATAGTTATCACATCATCGAAAGATCAGACACTCAAGTCCTATAAAGTGGTATCAGCTTTCAGGTTGCTCGGTGAGATTTATCTTTTTTCGTTTATCGTTTCATTCAAATTTTCACTGTCACATAAAAGCCAAACAAAAAAAAACTTAATCGTTCCGCTGTCTTATGCCCTTTGAGCTTGTGCATCATTTTTTTCGGTAATTTGCGTTATTGAATTCGTGGTTGCATCATCATGTTGTGTTGCTGGTCTTAGTATTTAATCTATTAGAGTTTTGAGTTTTTGTCACGTTTTTGACTCATATCTACAATAAAAGGAAAAAATCAATCCAGATCTGAGTTTGTTGCAAGTAACAGATTCGATTACCAGATTTTAGTGCCGAAAAAAACAACCATATCTCCGCGATCTGTTGTTTGTTTGGGACATTTTTGCACAATCTGAAAAGATCTCTGTGTTATCTTTCCAATGGATACACAGTTGCTAAAAAATTTCACTCGAGGGCGTCACAATCACGAAAGAGATCTGATATATATTAGCTGTATTTTTTTTATCTCTGTTTTCATTTCTTCTAAAAGAAAAACAAGATATAGAGAGAGAAAGGAAAGGAAAGAAAAAGAAAAGAAAAGAAACAGAAGTCGCAGAAAAAAGATGTAGAAGAATAGTGACAAAAAAAAGAAAATTGAGTTGTTGCTGCTGTTCCGAGCTTTTTGTATCATTTGTGTGACTATCTTTGTGTCTAGTCTCGCGTCTCTAGCAGGATTTAGCATAGGACCAACACTGAACCGTTGTTGAACACTTATTCAACTTTGCATTTGCTGATTTGATTGTGCTAATCTTTGCTACATATTAAAACTGTTCGAGCTCTACAGATTACTGTAGCAAACAGGTTTTCTGTCCTTGTCAATCACTCCGTCAATCTTCGCTGGTTAACATCGTTGGTTGTAAATCACTCTTGCTGGTTTGGTAAGATCATGTAAGAATTTGGTTGAGCAGATTTAAGGAAACCAAGTTGAACACAAATCAACTCATTGTCAATTTGTTTTGTTGTTTGCTAACTATGATAGGCACAATAACAAAAAGGAGCTGGTAATTTACACCCTCACCAAGATGTACAAATGCTTCAACATGAGTTAAATGATGATATTTTGTAAGTCATCAGTTCGTCAATACCTTCTTTTGTTGGAAAGTTTGATTCTTATGCATCCATTAATTGTGAACTAAATGTAGATAAAGAATTTGACGCACATGACTTGTTTGAAAAAGAAAAGATTTACATTGCGTCAAGTGTTTTGATTGAAAGTGTTTTGCTTGAATGAAAATATATTTGTAGGCACAATAAAGTTTCATAATCTTGAAAAAACTTCAAATGTTATTTTAGAGATGTTTTTATTTCTATATTTTATGTTGATTATTTGCGTATCAAATTAGACAACTTGAAACAGTATAGTATGACTATTAAATAATACTTTCATGACATTAAGGTTTGTGTCATGTTTGGTGTCTTAGATGAATGTCGAAAAGATACAATCAATAGGTTTATGAGTGGTCTCAATTCTGAAATTCAAATTTTACTCATCTCTGAAACTTACTACTCAACCTCGCATCTGTATTTGCTTGCTTTGCTTGCTTGTATTGCTGAAAATCAATTTTTATCGTCTAAATATGCAAACATGAACAATGACTATCACAAAATTGTGGAATGTATCACTGATATGACTTTGTCATAAGGGAAATGTAATAAAAAAGAGTTGTGTGATAATTTATCTGTTATTAAAATAGCACAAATAGATAGAGAGCACTTGTTTATTTCTTGTCCTATGCCTAACATCTTGCGGGAGAGTCAGTAGAAGTCTGAACGGGATATTGAGCTACTTGAAAAAATGAAGAGTATGAATAATGATGCTTGTGTGGTACTTACTACAATGGAGAGTAACAAACATGATACACGTTGTGAGTCACTCATCACATCTGAATACTCTCATACTGCTTTGTGTTGAATTGCAATTGCCCACTGTTTATACTAGTATTTTTTTAATGCTTAGTTTAGCCTACAATGGTTTATGCTTTGTCACGAACTACACATTTCGTTTATGATGATAACAAGTTGTGTGAAAGGAGTTTCATTCATCCCAAAAACACAACTAGTGCATTGTGTTCAAATTGTTGCAGTTGGGGACACACATGCTGAGAATAGGCTTTTTTATTGCACTGATTTATATAAGGCAAAGTTGGAGCTCAAATCTTCTTTAACTTTTTTAGGTTATATTGAATTTGATGTTTTTTATAACCTGAATTATTTAGAGAAGAGATTATTTCAGAATGGCAGTTTGCAATGTTTTAGCTATTGTGTTTTTCATGCTATTGGCGAATATAATGACATTGGAGATTTTTTATTATCTAAAATAGTCATATGTACTAATCTGAAATACCCTTTTAAAATGCAAAAATAGGATAAAATAATAGCATACGCTAACACTAACAATGCCTTGTAAAATTTCTCTACTTTTGTGTTCTATCAACAGGAGCAGCTCATGAAACAGGAAAAGTTATTGTGGCCTAGCTACTTGCTCATCATTTGATCTAATATAACAACAAAAAATTTTGCTGACTATTGGATCAAGCCAAGGACGGCTTGTTATAAAGAAGAGGAGAATAATGAGATCTTATATCTCCTTGCTACGTCGTTTGATCGCATCAGAATACCCCGTGACTGTCATCTTTCATGATTTCTAAAAAGCACAGTGGAGTGGCGGTTCTGCAATTTGAACTTGAGACAAAGACGACTTGAAATCAAATGGGGGGAGGATGACGAGATCACATACATACTCTCGTTGCCTCTAACTTTCATAATTTCAGGAGGGCATATTGGAGTGTTGGTTTTTGCAATCTGAACTTGAGTCGAGGATGACTCTAATTCAAGTAGGGAAAGATAATGTGAACATCATACTTTCTAACGAAGACTTTAATAAAGATATTTACATACGGTAGATTTAGACTACAAAAAAGTACAAAATTACAATGAAAGCTACGACTTCATGTGAAATCTAATTCGGATGTTTAAGTACATTCTGTAAAGCTTATGAAGTCTACTTTTGAATAGATCCATCCCTACCTCTATAGCATATCGGAGTCAGTGCCAATCATCGTTTTTATACAGAAGTTGCTGCATCACCTCAACTTGAGCCGTTAGCTCGTGTATAAAGTTGATCCTATTAAGGACGCGTTCTAGGATTTGAAGATGACCTCAGCACCTTCTGGTCATCTTTCATCTTATTTAAAGGTCCCAGCCACCACCAGAAGCACTTGGTTTTTTTATTATAGTTTAGCTTTTGTGTAAATTTTTTTATCTTCAGTTGTGTCCAATGAGCATCTGTTAGATCGCTCTTGAGAACCCCATATTTGAGAGATTTTAGTTTGCTATCTTGTTTTTGCTTATTTTTCGATTGCTTGCAGAAATTGATATTCGTGATCAGGCTGATCTTCCTGTTCTGATGAGGTTAATAACCATTCGGAGTTGGTTCTGCGATTGCTAAAGCACACACGACCTGTTCGTTTGTAGTCAGATCGCGAGGGTCAACTCTACCAAATCTATAGTTATCGCCTCACCAAAAGATCAGGCATCTCAAGTCCTATCAGATTCTCTGTCGAAAAGCAATTTTAATATCTGAAAGTAGTTCTCTTTTATTCTTAGGATAAATTTTTGGAACTAGGACAGAGAATCACTCCACAGAACGAAGTTACTTTTTCTAGCTGCAGCCTTTAGTTCATTTCAAAAAGAACTTTGTAGAATCAGTAAGAATCACTTCTCCTGATAATTAGTGTTTGGTATGGCTTCACTTATTATGACTGAGAATCAGCTCTATGGAGCTCTCCCAAAGGGTCCTAGAACTTCACCATTATTTTATCAGTAAATTGTATATTTAAAATTATTGGTTGCTGATTACATGAGTAAAAGGCCCAGTTGAGCAGGATAGTATAATTATTTTTCGGAGCTTGACAATACGGTATCTGAATAAATAATCTGCATGCCAAGTCTGATGAAGTGGAACGCAACGGCTGCGTAGACATCAAGAGCCCATTGTGCAGACCAAGAGAAAGAAGAGAGAGACTACTCAAGCCGCGGCACAGAAGCCTCAAGACAAATAGGGGACCTGAAGATCACGTTTTGCGCCATCAAACCAGGATCTGGTACACAAGTAAGAGTTCCAAATGTATATCAAGAAAAGGTCCGAAACGGTGTAATAACATTGAAGGGTTCAATCTGGGATCCACCTTGGGTGGTTTAAAGCTCTTGTAAATTACTTTGGAGTTTTCTCAGACCATATGTTTTAAACATTTTTTAGCCGGCAACTCACACTTTCTTTCATGATTATACTTGGGAGGTTATGAAGTAAGTGCCACGCAAGATGAGTTCCTGTGTGGCACTCGATCTATAGCGTTCAGTTCTTAAAATATGACAGAATTCAACACATATAAGGACCAGAAATCAGAACTTGCTCAACGCATGAAGATAATAAACTAGCTTGGAGAAGAAGTTTTATTATGTTATTTGACAACAGTACCAAATATGGGGAAATCTGCAAGAATGTTGGGGGGAGGAGTGCTGTCTCCCTCTCCTTTCACTCTCGTCCCCATCCTCATCAATCCTCTCCAAGCTGTGCTTTATGAATAAGCCCGGGACCTTTTCAAGCACCAAAACAGAAAAGTTCCCTTACAAGGACCCAATTCCTAAATCAAAACATCAAAAACAAAGAGAGAAAAAAGTGAAGACCCCTGTCATCCATGCACGTGCACATGAGTCTACGTATAGTCCATTCTCATGGTTTTCATATGCACTCTGAATTTGCAAGCAGTCGTCGCCGTCTTCAGTGTCACTCTGTCTAACCGAGGTTGTATAGGTATGTATAAAGATTCCTTTTGGTAATAGGAGTTTAAATTTCTCCAAAAATGAACTGGCTCGTCAGTGTTTATCAGAACTTTGCACTCCAGATGGCATTCTCACTCTCACCGCACCGCCGATGGACTTCCTTGATCCTCTCCGCAGATTTGCAGATGCCGCTGCAGCTCCAGTCAAACGATGCAACGCATACGTTGCCTGCCTGCGCCTTCCATTCGCAGTCTGCACAAGTATATCAGTCATAAATGGTCTATAATTTTGTTGTGCACGTTTTGCAAATCCCTATAATTTTGAGGTACTCAGAAATGGTTTTATAAACTTATCGTGCACGATTAACAATTCTCCCAAATTTTTCTTGGTAATCATCTACTATCACCTTACCAGGTTGGTTTAATTTTTTTTTCCTAGCTCCAGCCAAATCTGTCCTACAGCATTTCCAATTTTTCATTACGCTCAGACTGTAATACGAAGACATGATGCCTACTATTATGTAATCGCTACAGTACTCCGAGAACTGTATCTATGGTAAAATGTTTACTCCTTCTGATGGGCCACTGACACCTCGTAAGCATAGGAAAGGCGTGATGTCTGGTGTCATGACAGACCACTAGATCACCGCAAACAATGTTGACAAGCACATGCTTCTGAAAGCTGATGCCACACCTACTTTGTGATTGTGAAGTTGACTCACAACAACCACAAACTACCTGTTCCCCTAATAATGCCATACAGAGCACGTATGTTGTATGCAAAGAGACTAACTACCGATACAGTTGGGGAGTAGACTGACATCACATGATCGCAACAACCGGTTTCAGGTAGAGGAAGCGAATCAGCTCAAAAAGTGGGGGGGGGAGCTTCAACCATACCTGGCGGCGTGCCGCAGCAGAGACGACGATCGTCGACGTGTTCGACGTCTAACCCGATGAACCAGGATCCTAGGGATACGTCCTCATTAGCATATTTGTGCAGAACGTGCCTGAAATGTCGTAGTACAATCATGGTCAGCTCAGGCATCCGTCAGAGAAACAATTGCAAATCTGAAGAGCAGGGAAAGTAATGTCTGAGATAATCTTCTTACTTGTTAAGTGCTATGTAGGACGCCAGATCTTTAGAAATGGCGTAGAGCTGACCGGTCGCATGTCGGAAGTACTTGTTTCCCCATTCGCCAAATTTCCAGTATTCAGGCTCATGGTATCTCACACCCCTGCAGAAAAAAATAAAACAGGACATTTGGGCTCCTTTGGAATGAAGGATTTTCATAGAAATTGTACAAAATTTTTACAGAAATCAGTTCAATTTCACAGAAAAAATGTAGGAATAGAAATTTTTTCTTTCAATCCAAATGAGCCCTCAACAGCTGTTGCAAGAACCGGAAGAGCTAATAACAGTCATGGAAGCTTACTTCTGAGCCAGGACTGGACCGGTTTTCATGCAGCCGATGTATACTCTGGGTTTCGAACGATGTCTTGACAAGGTGTTTCCAAGAGTTGCTGCAGTATTGCATAATCTTTGTTAGTTCACTATTGGCCAAAACAGAACGTCTTTCCATTGTCCCAGCGGTGAAAACAGAACGTGGAAAGACACATTGCTTGAGTGAATGGTGCGCACCTATATTTACATGTACATCGTCATCGACCTTGATGTAGTACTCTGCATCCCACATGGACACTGCTGTCGCGAAGTACGACTTGGTCTTTGCTGCGAGCTCCAGGTACCCTTCTACATGGTCCTGAATGATTGGCAAGCAACCTTCACTTCAGCACATGTAAAATTCGACAAACAGCTAACACTGTACTGCAACACCGAAGGAAATTTACCAGCCTCATGAAGTCTCCATGCTTTCTGTCTTCTGCGTCGATTGCTCTGTCCAGTATACCACCAGGCGTTGCACTAAGAGTATGGAAAATACAAGTTTCCGATTTAGCAACAGGAAGTTACAGATGTCAAAATACAGAACCGTTTCCTGACAGTGAACTAACAACTACTGTATTTCAATTAGTAACTACTCCTATTACAGTGCTAGAAAATTTCACTTTGCCCATTTTGTTCTGAAACGGGATATACAAAATGCATTTTTCCGTATACTGACCTATGACCGATGACGAACCGAATGATTATGCCCTTTTCTTCCTCCATCTTTCTTCTTCTCTCACCTGTTCCAAGCACCCCAAAAAAAAAAAAAACGGGTCAGAGAATAGTTTTACAAGACAGGAGAGTAGACTGGGGTAAGCACAAGATCTGCAAACCTTGTGGCATCCATGTAGAACGAACTGAATCTCTTCGTTTCCGGCTGCTGAACGCGGTGTTTATACCAATGACCATGAAATATTTCCGCTTCCCTTCTGATTCTGCTGACGGCGCGCCATTTAGCATAGATTCTTGTGTCGCCCTTGCAGATGCTAACTCCATTTCGAGGTTTGATATCGTTTTGTCCAGTGTCCTGCTCGCAGTAAAAAAAATATATATATATAAATATGGTACTCAGATGTCAAGATCAGGATACTGAAACATCAGGGACACTCACTGTATGGCATCTTGCGTTCTAGGGACCTCTCCAGGGACATCTTTTGCTTCGCCGATCTGTAAATAGCCACAGAAAATTTTACAGACTTGAGCAGGAGTCCAGCTTCCGATACACTGAAACAAAAAGTGCAGTGTGCTTACACTTTTCGGTGCACAATCACTAGAAACTAGGTTCATCTTCTCCACTTCAATTGTCGACCTCCGGATGATTTCTTTTGGCTCCGGCATTGTCCACATCCTGCATGGACGAGTTATTTATCATTTGCTTACTAAGCTGTGTTTCACAATACTGAAATTGAAGAGAGGCGCACTTCAGGAACAGAAACTTCTACTTTGACCGATTCCCTATTGGGAAAATGCTGTTTGACCAAGTACACTGTAATCCTTGGATTTAAAATATGTTTGGTACTCAGTTGTATCTTGATTTATAAAACACTAAAATTTAATTAAGTATAGATGCGTACGGCACGAACTTCAGTGTCAATCACCCAGGTTGCTGATGGAAGTCCCTATGACAGAAAAAGAACGTAACCAGAAGCTCCTAAATAAAGGAAGTATGAAATCTGAACATGGTAACTTGAATTAGAGCTAACCATACTGCACTATCAACAACATTTGCTTCTTTCATCCGGAAACATATCTTACACTGACTAGACGGGAGTGGTGACATTCTTTCAACGATTATTATGCAAGTAACAAAAAAAAAAACTTTTACTCCCGAGACCTAGTAGAAACAGAAGTCGGAGAAATTTTACAATCCATTCTGTTGGGCCCGGAGCAGCAGCAAAAAAGGAAAAACTTAGAAGTGAAAGACAAGATGCCTGCCACTATGTTGTCGGCGACAGGTAGCGTTCTTCTTTCAGGGAGACGGACGGTTCGCCTTTAAATGTTCCTGGATACTTTCCTGCCTGCGATGCTACTGCTCGAATCTTATCAAGAATAAAGACGCTTCAACATCCCTCAGTGAAGGACAGGGCGCTCAAATTCCACATTCGCCTCGAGCGAGGTCGGGGACCTCTTAACCTCTCGAGATTTACGGTTTCGTCAGAGTACTATACGGGCACGGAAAGTACAGACATAAATAGTTGTTGGAAGGTACTGGCAGTACGCCATTGACCAGGAAGAAGAGGGCAGCGAGGCAAAGGAAGAACTCTGGGATTTGTCTCAGCTAAAAATGGAGAAGCTGTATTGGAATCATGGAGACCAGGAAGACAGGGTCGGAATTGGAATCGACGGCGAGAAATTTCTTCCTACTAAGTAGAGTAGTATTTCCTTTCACAAGAACTCAACTTGTGGAACGACCAAACAACACGAATTTGTGTTCTAGTTTTAGTAACACGAGCACCTAAGAAGGCCGGAGTAGCATGCATACAGGAAATGGCATGGATGATGCGATCCGATTGAGCATGCATGTGGGAACAGGGCATGATCAACAACCACAGAAAACAAGTTAACACCGAATTAAAAGACAGGAAAGACGAGCAGAGAGAGAGAACGAAGAAGAAACATGGCGGGCGTTTTGCACCTGTTGGTGAAGAGCAGGCCGATGCAGAAGCTGCCGAGGCAGAGCAGGAAGGTCCATTTCTTGGAGACGGTGCCTCTCAACACCAGCTCCTCCCCTCCACCTCCGAAGCCTCCTCCCCTGCTCTTGTTAAAGCTCATCTTCTCTCGCCCTACCTCTGTCTCCGCAAATCACCCCGATTTCTACACCCTTCACCAGGTTGTCTCACCTCAACCTCAGGTGCCTACCGCTCCTTGTTCCTCTCTGAAACCTCATGATCGCGGTGCAAGACCTCCGAAAACACGGCACCGAGAAAAGCACTCTGCTCTCGCTTTTGTGCGCGGCAAGTCTCCCGCGCTCCTCTCTCCAGATTCCCTGGTTCCTGATGCGCGCCCAGCTCCTCCGCCGGCCACTCGTTGGTGTCTTTGGTGTGAAGGGGAAGGCGGCGAGGGTTGGGGAAGAGGCCACCACCGAAACGACGCGCCAGCTGCGCGCGCGCGCGCGTGAGCGTGTGCAGGGAGGCAGGAGTGGAGTCCGGAGGAGGGAAGGGATCTCGATGGATCCCTTTGCTTGCGTTGTTCAGCTGGCTCAGAGATCTATTAGGCACAGTGACAAGTGCTCCGGCCACTTGATCCGGTCTGGCTGTTTCCGGTGGTCAAGCTGGTTTAAACTTTATTCGAATATTGGGGGTTCACATATAACCACTGGATTAGTAGTTTAGTGGCGTCATTAGTGGACGTATAGCTAAGCTGTAGTGGAGTTTGAACTGATGGCTGGGAAATGGCGGTTCTGTCCTCCTCGGGTCAAGTCAATGGCGTTGTTCTTGTAGACTTATGTGCCTCTGTTTGCAAGACTATCTTCCCATGTGGAGCCTTTGCTTAGATAGAATGCCGGCGTACATATCGATGCGAGCGAGGATTCCTTAATCGGAATGTTTATGCAAGTCAATTCTGTTGCGTGCAGTTTGAAATTCGAATGCATGCATCTTTTGTGCCGATGAAAATTTTCAAGATCTATGTTAGCATATAGTCAAACCTTTCAATAATTTTCGTATCTGAAATTATTTTCCAATGCGATTGCTCAGGATTAATACTTTGTAAAATGCACGCTGGTTGTAATTAAGGATTTAAGGTAAGTTTGTATGGAGACCAAATAGGAGAGGTGGGAGCAAACACAAACAAACAAACCTGGAAAATTACAGAAGACCGACCCAACTAAGGACTAAACTTCTTTGCCCAGCCAAACGCCATAAGTTGTGCTCGTCATAGAACACACTCAATCAACATCCAGTTGAAACAAAGGCACATCCCCTCGAAAATACAAGCATTTCTATGCTTCCATATCATCTAATCTGCCAAGATCATGAGAGAGTTTTTCATTCATCTCATGGTTTCCCTCAACCAGTCCGTGAAATTAAGTTTTCCTCATGTCAGGGCCGGGGATGGAACTAAGCAAATCAATTGAAGATAGCAGTCTGAACCAAACTTGTCTTGCCACCACACATGTTATCAACAGATGTTGAATTGTTTCCTCTTCATGCATGATCAAATAGAGAGCCTTTTTTTTTTCAGAAGCATATCCGTTGTCCAACATCCATTGCGAATCACCAACCACAAGAAAAAATTTACACTTGGATATGTCATAGCATAATTGGTTAGGAAATTAGATGCCCAATTTACTTGGATTTACACTTGGACTTTCCATTTCACTTGGATTTACACCTCTATTTCTAAAAATAAATGCTATTACAAATCATCAATAACTGGTAAGGATGGCACAATAATCTATTCGAATGAGATTCATAGAAAATTTTTCATAAACCTCGATTGGAATTCCTCTACTTTTATTTGATCAAAGGTCTCTTGAGTCACAAAAAAGTGCTCAAGATTTTTTTGGTCCAGGGGCACAATCAAGCAACATAGCTGTAGCATTCACAACCCAAATCCACATGCTCGAAAGTTTCTGCGACGAGGCACATCCCATCATGCTGTCACAGAACAGAGCAGCAGCCAGAACTCATCTCTACATGGATACTCCTACGTGCAAAGTGCCAAGTGCCAATAGATCCATCGAAAAGCTGTGAGATGCATGCCAGGGTGCGATACGGAAGCCTGGGACTCCCGTAACGTGCCGGGCGCAATGAGTTGCCGCAACTGTGCATGTGAGCGACGAGCAGGGACAGGGTGGGCTGAGCCCAGAATCCTCGGCACGCCTCGTGCCGGACATGTGCTCTCTGGGTTCAATCATTTTGTGGATCATTGTCTACCACTTCCCCTCGTTTTAGATCCAGTTTTACCGCTGCTTCGATCAACTTGCCTTTCCCTAGCAGATCTAGGCTCTACTTAATTGCGGTAGTGGTATGGGCGTATCTCCATAAAGACGGTACATGTAACTGGACAATAACCTTCCAAGCGCCGGGCAGTGATGACACCCATCTCATTTCCATACCTCTTTGCCTATATACTAAAATTACTTAAATTATTAGAATAGAAAAGTAGTTTTAAACAATCAAACCGTTACAAAAATAAATACAGTAGTACTCTCTCTGTTCTTTTATAAGTTGTTTTAGGTTTATGCATGCGAATTAAAAAAAGAGAAAAAGATGTGATGTTCTAAAAACGAGGAAGAGAGAGATGGAGTGGAGATGTATTGAAAAGAGAAAAAAGTTGTCTCGGGTAGTGAGAACGACTTATAATTTAGGAAATTTGAGCGATCCAGAGTGACTTATTATTTAGGACGAAGGGAGTAGCTATTAGGGAACCTGTAATTTGAACTGTTTAATTACTTTCCAGCACGTGCAAATTCGATACATTGAGATGAAAATAAATCTAAGATACTACTTCGATCCCTAAATTCTGTACACTTTTTACTTTTAAACACCATATTTGATCATTCATCTTATTAAAAAAATTTACAAATATAAAGCATCTCTTATGATGAAACTAATCACAACAAAATAAATTATATTTTACAATTTTTTAATATGACAGAGAGTCAAACATAAAATCTAAAAATCAAAAGTATCAACAATGCAAAAGATTGACAGTTATTCTAGGATCAGAGGGAGTACCAACAAAAATGTAAAAGACTGAGAATTTCAATGTAAGCATATAATTTTCATGATAACAGAAGTACATATTTTATTTGCTTGCAACAGACAAATATATTATATTCATACCGTGATTGGCAAATCTTATGGATAAAAAGTTCCTAAAAATCCATCCAACTGCGTTGTTCCAATTTATTTATCTAAGCTTCTTGTTTGCATTTTACTGTGTAATTAATACAACCCAAATATATTCAGCAAAAACTCAGATTAAGACCCATCAGAAAAGGAAGCTTGAGAAAGGGGCGATGCCCGAGGCATGCACGTGAATGCTCACATGCACGGAGTTCAGGCAGAGCTCATCAAGATAGTGGGTAATCCTACAGCACAATTCGTTTCTACCATGCCGACATCAACATGTACCTTCTGTGGCTGAGCTCAGAAGACGGTATGGGACTTCGTGATGTTCTTGAAAAACTGTACAACGGATAAGATAGTGAAGAGGCTACTGATTTTCAGAATAAAAGAATACAACGAAGCTGGTGATATATTAAATCTTAGTAATCTCGGCAAATCACTTAGATATGTCCTCCCTCTCCAGTTCTCAAATTGCAGCCGTTAGGATAACAGCTTTCAATGAAAATAATTTGAAAGCGGAGGGAGTTGAAACTTTTAGGTCCGTCATCTTAATTTGATTCAAAGCTTGTTGGTAAATACTTTTCCGATGATTTTTTATACAAATAAAATTTATTCTTTGTGCAAGGGAATATCCACGCTAAAAATCTTTTAGTTCCGTTGAATACCATTTATCTAAAAATTGCATTCTCAGCCATGAAGTAGATGCGAGTCGGCAGTAAATTATTTTTTATGAGAAATGCTAAATTATTCATAAATCATTGATACTTAGCGACACATGCATAAAAGTATGAATATAATACTTCTTGTTTTGTGACATTACAGTCATTTCAACAATACCACCTAAATCCTAGTAAGTATTAAAACGGCTGAAGGCTAAATGATCTGGTCAGATCAGATGCATAGCTAGCAATACCTTAAAACTACTGTAAAGGTTCCATAAAACTTCCATAAAAAATATCACTAAAGGTTTCAAACCCTCATTAAATTTCCCATATATGGTGCTCCCTCCAGTTTCATAATTTTTTATGTTTTGAACGACGACACGGTCGTCAAATGCAAATTTGATCTTTATTCTTTATAAAAATAATTTATTTAAAAGTGACATATGTATAATTTCATGAGAAATATTTTTTAAGATAATCTAATCATATATTTTTTTTCACATTTCCAAACTTAACAATTTTCAAGTTATTTATAATTTATATTTCTAATATTTGACCAAAATCTTGTCAGAAACGATAATAATTATAGAACTAGAGGGAGCAGTGAATTAAAGTTGCTCTTCAGGTTGTCTTCAGGTTGCCGCAACCATTTTCTACACGTGGGCTTGCTTGAGTACATTGGCTTCTGACAAAAAGGAAATCAACGAACAAAAAGCTGTATACGTGGTCACGAGTGCACAACCACCAACTGGTTGTTGAGTCCGTTAAGATGTGCATGCATGGCGGTTCAAGCATGTGTTTGATCGATCGTGCGCTCATGGGTTTACCACGTTGCCGCTTACCTTTTCTGTATATTGTATAGCTAGTCGTAGCTAAGAGTAGTTGTAGTGGAGGAAGCATCTATCCAGCGACTTATCTGTCGTGTAGATTGAGCGCCCTGCATCCATAAAGCTACTGGAATAAAGCTCTCCTCCTCCAGTCGAATCTTGTTCCGGTACATGCGTTGTCTCTCGAGGACTTGTATTTTGGCAGATTCTAATTATGTTAATTAGACGTCGGACACAACTGATGTTTCACGCTCCCGATTATCTCGGCTGGACATGTAGTATGAATCTACTAACAGAAGCATACATGCAGGACGACGTGACATTTCAGTTAACTAATTAGTCGACACTACTATTTGGGAATTGGACCTAACGTTTTTGTATCGTTCTGAAACACAACCGGAACACCCGACCCGCGTTCCACTGTACAATAGATACCACATGTCCAAACGTTGTCTGTCTTCTTCCAAGACCTCGTCACAAGCTTAAATACATACTTCCCAAAAAAAATTTGATAAATATTATATATTTTATTATAATTTGCTTTATTATCAAAATAGTTAGAACTATAAATTATAATTTTACATATTTGTATTAATTTTTTAAATAAGACAATGATTCGACGGTATCAATAATCTACAAACGAAGAGAGTATATACATAGAGCCCCACATGCGCTCTGTGGACCAACCAAACAGGACAGTGTAACGAAGAAGGTGGGTCCTGATCCTAATCGAGGTTGGCCGGGCCAACAGGATTGTATTATAAGGCAATTCTGCAGATGGCTTAGCATAGCACACATGCTTTGCTTGCGCGGTACCTAATTCTGATCCGTAAATTATGTGTCACGTATGTGTTCATTTAGACAATAATCGTACACTGCAAGTACTTAACTCTTTTTATTAGTATTGTAAGACATATTCCATTTTTATATTTTTCTAGGCTCGGCCCCATTCCTAGCCAAGACTACCGATCATGCCAGGGTTGAAGACAGGCCGAGACCTTCTGCTCGTGCACCCCACGTGGTCAGGCCCCACGAAAGCAACCCAGCGCGTTGCGCCACTACGGGAGGAAGCAGTAGCATCTCTCTTTCTTCTTGCATTGGCGCCAACGCTTTACAGCCGTCAGATACGATTCCGTGTACCAGGAGTACAGGATCGACGAACCGTACGGTGACCTACGTACTCTTGGTCAATGTACTGTGCTATGTTTACTGTAGGCGTGATGGCTGCCGCATGCAGGCACGACGAGACCCCTGTGCGATGCATGGTCCGTGCCTGCCGGCCATGGCCGCCACATGCTGTACTGCGCGCACGCACATGTACGCGGTGTGCTGGCCAATCACACGGCGACGCAGCCCAGCGACCGCCGTCCTCCCAATCTCCCAGGTCTTGGGTCCTGTCGCGCATGTAATTGTGTCCTTCGTCGTACTTGAACCGAGCACTGTAGTTAGGACATTATCTCTTTTTCTTTATATATATAATAATAAAGATAAAAGCCGAATCCTTGTTGACAATATATCCTGTGAATAAATGTATTTAACATATACTCTCTCTCCATTATTAAATTATTATCCTCATTGATTTTTAACGTCATTTTTGACATTCATCTTATTCAAAAATTAGTTTAAATGTATAAAATTATAAGTAATATTTTAAATAATAAATGATGAAGTAATTTTTAACACAATATATAATATTTAATATCATACTTTATTGAATGAGACAATACTTAAAGATGACGCTAAAAGTCAATATCAACAACAATTTAAAAACATAGGGAATATTTGTTTTGATCTTGCACCAGGCTCAAATGGCTGCATCAAAGTATATATTCCTAGATATAAGCTACTACATGAACCCCCTATGAGCCATGGCAGCAATATTTTCTGATACTAGAGCTTATGTGTTACTTCTCTTTGTTTAACGAAAAAAGATGCAGTCTCTCCATTGTGAAATAGATGTCGTTAATCAGGAAGTTCAAAAAATATTGAACAATTTCTAAGTTCGAATGGGAACAAATTAATTAAGAATGAAGGGATTGTCTGCGAGTACAACATAGAAAGCAATTTTTACAATCTGTTTCCATTGCAGTACGTTAATTACTTGAGAACCAGGAAAATATTATATTTGGATATTTGTTTCCAATTACCATCTAATGGAACTATTGACAACAGGGTAATCTAACGGCTTCATATATACCATAGATAAAGTAAATGAAGGGTTTTATCCAAACATCGAATTTTGTGCATGGAGCTAGCTGGGGTATATCAAGCAGATCTGAGTAAACTGCTCTTTGAATGGTGGAAGGTCATAATCCAATACATTAGTATATCTCGTCGCTACTCACGAGGGGAATTTTTCACTGGCTCAATCATAGCGTATTATACTGCAACTCGATCCACATCCCTCTGAGTACCATCATCGATCAACTTTATATTGGCATATATTAGCAGTATCCCATTGGCAAGACCGATGACAATGTCTGTTAACTCAGCAAGATTCGGTCCCGATCCTTTCTTCAAACATTAACCAATGGATGGCCACCTCGTTTCCCGCCACACAAAATCATTATAGAGTAATATATTTAACCGTCCAACACCGCCGGAAACTGTTTCAAAAATGGATAGCGACGGATCATATCTGACGAAGCGCTCAAAAGTTTTACGCTTCCGATGGCATCCACTGCCCATTCGGTCCTGCTGCTGTTGCGACTTGCTGCCATGGCGCTCACTCAGAGGAGGTCAATCGCCTCGTTCGCATGTGCTTCTGCATCTGCGCCGGGAGGCAGGCCGTCGCCTCGCCGCCGGCACATGGCGACGCTGCCGATTTCGCATCGCCGGCACGACGGCTTTGCCGCCCGCGCACGTAAGCCCTTGTGGTTTCTGGGCTTTCTGCTCTGCCGCCTCGTGCCGTCATCGTGCAGGCCAGGGTTGCAGGCCGTGCCGCGTACGTGTAAAACAGCGGTTGGTCCTCCCCTTTGTTTTTGGTGGCCTTTTGCGCTGGTGCCTGTAACCCTTTTGGGATCTCAAGGAAGCATTTCAGGCAATTGAAAATATGGTTTTGCTCTGATGTGTTGACAGACTGCAATGTGATGACAACACTCAAATTTATATAATTATATTAGGGAAGGGATCGATGGAGCTACAAACTATGTATGTCTTGTTTGTTGTGCACCTCCAGTACTGTCTCTTGTGTGTTTTGTTTTGGATTTTCATATGTCGGCACTAGCTTGTTTTATGCTTAGTATTTAATTGGGAAAGCAGTAGCGGACCGGCTGCAGTTGGGTTGCGAATTTGAAAATAGTTGCTATCATTTCATATTTATTCTTACATTTCTACAAGATGGATTGATGACCTCATATATTTATGCTTACATCTATACAAGATGGATTGAGAACCTTAGACACAACACTAAACAAAGTAGCCAATGAATGCTTAATAATTCCCTTGTTGGGCTCAAAAGGTAGGTTGGCTTGCGCCAGTCGGCAGGCAAACCCAGTATCTCGGCCTTGTTACTAACCAAGCACGAGCTGCCGGCCCAGGGCCACTTTTTCTTCAATATGTATAAAACATGTCTACATTATGAAAAGGCACTTTTCATGTTTTCTACAGTCAATTAGCGCAACTTAAAAATAAACCAAAACACCCTCCAGAATAGGTTTTTGAGATTTTATCGGAAAAATTGTTTCCAACAATACCCCTAAATCACCTCAATCATTAATTTCCTCTTAAAGGCCTCCTTGGAGCATAAAAGTGGAAAAATGCATGAAAAGAAAAAATGCAGGTTCAAACAAGAAAATGAAAGTGATACAAACATAGAGAAAAAAGAGATATACAACGTTCCATACATAGCACAAGATGAGATTGATCATAACATGTCAAAAGGCATTGCTGAAATTGAGAAAAAACTTATTGAACATCGATCTATAAAATGTGATGATATTTTAGTCATACTAATTTTTTTTTGTCTATTCTACTATTATAAAGTAACCGCTAATATCACTTTTTATTCATTTATCTTTGTCAATATTTTATTTGTGCACTGGTTCTTGTGATAATCTTGAGTTGTGTGCTGATATTTCTATTCTTCCTATGGAACAAGAAGTAAATGACTTTGATACTTCTTATTTCTATCCATTCACTGGTACTAAAATTAAACAATTGACTCTCGTTACATATGAAAATGATGAGCTGAAATTGTTATCTTCTCTAAAAACTTTGGGTTATACTGAGTATGATACTGTTTGTGATCTAAGTTATGTAGAGAGAGTGATACTTTCCCAAACTGAATTGCCTTTGTTCATTAGAAATAAATGTTATGTTACAAGCAACTGTGATCATAGAGGTGTGTTTATGGTGCATAGAATTTATATTTGCTCAAATTTGAAATCTTCTTGCGTGGTGAAAATAAATGACAAACTATATGATAAAAATACAAAATATCATGCCATGTTATGTTTATCTAGTTTTTATAATACAACACACTTTATGCCTTCTCATAAAAATGATAACGACGATGATCATGCGGATTATTTCGAAAATACATTTTGGCAAAAGTTGATCTTGATGATTTTTATGATAAAAATACTTCATATCATGCTTTAGTGTCCAAATATGTTTTGTTTGCTTGTCGTGATCTTTTTAGGTATTTGCCTGCTCCTATTACTAACCATTTGCAGAAGTATTGTGATACTATTCCCAAACAAATATCTCCAAGATTTTTACCCATTCGAGTGAGTGAGCACAAAATTGATTTGATTTCTGAAGCAAATTTACCAAATCATGCTACCCAAAGGAGCAAGCTGAGAACGGCTTACCATCAAAAAGGGGAAAATAATAATATTATGAAGATCTTTGAGCCACCAAATGATTGCATTCAAATACCTCCATTGCCTCCACCTTTTCATGCATGTTGCAGGGTATGGTGGAGTCAATGTTCTAACAATGAATTTATGTAGAGGACGACTCCAAAACAAGGAGAGGATGATGAAGACATCACTCCTTTAGGTACGTATACAACACTCCACAAATTAGTATTGATGAAACTCGTGCACGACAGTTGAAATTGGGGGTGATCTTGTTCTTAAACACATGTTTTCCTTTTTTTGAGAATAGATTGTTAACTAATGATTTTATCATAATTAGGAATATTGGAGAGGAGTGAGGAAAGTTGGAGAATGATTTGGAGAGCCACAAGACAAAGAAGGATGTTCAATTCCAAAAAAAGTTTGAATACAACTCGGATTCGAGTCCTAGTCGGACTACAGGAACAACGTGTACTAAAACGGATTCTCAGGTCGCATACGAACTACGTTTTGGACGTTTTAGTTATGGTTGAAAAGCTAAAGAGATAAGCTTTCCAATGGATCTATTCTATGCCAAAATACTTATCTCTAGGAATCACCAAGATAATATGATATTTATAATCTGTCCGGGTGCTGTGACACCATCTATATAAATAGTAGATGCCATCATTAGACTTAGATTTTGCTTAGATTAATCTGCGATCAAATAGTTTTGCTGCTAGACGATTTATTGATTTCTAACTTCGTGAGTTTAATTCAAATTTTGCAATTGAGTTGCATTCTTCCTTGATTTGCTTGTGTTCTTCGATTCGTAAGCTAAGATTAGCCTTCTTGGCAAGGTCAATCGTGTGAGAAATGGTTGATAACCATATCAGAAGTCGTGTTGCGATTGCGGAGTTCGAATCATGATGATTTTAGGCCAGTTCAATTGTATATCGTATCTCCACCAAATTGAGAGTTACCACAGCCCGACGGAAGATCAAGAACTATGTATACATCAATACTGATCAAACTATTTTGAATAAGATCAACAGTCAAAGTTGAAATTAGAAGTCAACAGTGACAACAATTAAAGAATGGTGGGAGTATGCATATAGGACTCCACTATTTCACTCCTAGGGATCACTCCCCCTCCAGGTGGGCATGCGCTGCATGCATGGCTGCCGGCTTTTATGCCCGGCATGCATTTGAATTATGGAAGCAACAATTAATGAATTTTAGTCCTGCATGCATGGCTTGGTTATATAGTCAAATTTGTTTCCAAAAATCTCTGAATCTGTGATTATATAAATTGCTATGTCTTGAGTGCAAAAATCAAACTGTTTTCAAATTTCTTGATTTTGAATATCTCATTGACTCTTAATATAGTACTCTGAGCGTAAAAATTTGATTCCAGGTGCTTCTTGTGCATATCAGTTGAAGCGATTTTTGTGATTGAGAAATGCATGGCAAATGATCGGCAGTTATTTACAATGTGTTATTTAATTTGAACGAATCAGCAGGTTACCATTTAAATCCCATGAGATTAGCAAGATTTTTTTAATATTTTGAATCAAATATTATTTGCAATCCGGGGCAGAATATAGGATTCAAAAACTGGTACATCCAGGCCTACTATGTGGATAGCTGACCTACATTTTTTTTGCGGATAGCTGACCCACATTCTGTGCCTTTATGCCATTGAATTAGGGAGCCATTAATTAAAAGACGTTACATGCATGGCCCTATAAATTGATACGCTACATACAAATATTCTGAGAATCTGTGATCGCGAATTTCAATCATCCGTGATAATAAAATTGGAATGTGTCGAGTGTAAAAATCAAATTGTTTTTAATTTTTGTGATTTTGAATATCTCATTCAGTATCAAGTATAGAACTGTATGATTACAAAAATATACGTGATCGCTCCTTCCAATCGTATGTGAAAATTGCTACATTTCATTCAATAATTTTTTATATTTCTTCAGTAATTTCGTCTCCTTCAGTAATTTTATTCCAATTCCTTCAGTAATTTCCATTTCCTTTAGTAATTTGGAATTGAATCTTTTAATAATTTAGCGGACTTTAGTAATTTAATTTTGTTCTCTTTAGTAATTTCTATTTTCTTCAGTAATTTTGTTTTGGGTGTAGAATAACACCCTGGGTGTAGTTATTCTACACATCAGTAATTTTATTATGTTTTCTTTGGTAATTTTCATTTTTTCAGTAATTTTATTCTAATTATTTCATTAATTTTCTCTCATATCCAATATTTCTAAACATTTTGTTTCGATGAGCACATGAAAAATATAAGAATTTTAGATGTGAAGGTTAGCATTATAGTGCTGACTCTCTTATGACTAACTTCTCGACTGTTCTAGACATTGCAACCTTCTCTGGAAACATACAAATCTATAGTCACTGGACTGTCCAACAAGTACCAATTTAGAAGGTTCAGAAAAGCTTCTCTCTAAAATCCATCTTCTAAAGTCACTGTCTGACAAGATAGTGTGATGACTCTTTTGATGCTGAAACTTGAGATATTCAAAACATCCTCTCTTCCACTTGCTTTCTCAATACATTGTCACTTTAATGCAATTGGGAACTTTTAGAGCGTCCACACACACTCTAACACTCTTATGATCCAAGAGAAACAACTCAACTCCTCTTAATAGTATTGATTTTCCCTATAAACTCAATACTAAGCTACAATTGGCTCTAGGTCTAGCTCATACTTAGTCTTGATCCATCCTTGACGCGATACTCTATCAAAGGTCCAATTCTGCATATGAATCATCGATCACCGTAGAGGAAGCTAGCTCATAGGTAATTGAGATAAAATTTTTGTCAACCTATATATAACAAGTTAGCATATGGTTCTCACTAAATCAACAAAACATTCATACCTTGGAGAAAACCAATACTCCAATGGATATGAAAGTTACGACAGTCAAAATTAACAACATTTTTAGTAGCCAACTAGTTTTTTCAAAAGGTCAATGCTTAATTTGGAGTAGAGAAAATTATACTGTTTTATTTGATTTTTCTATGAAATTAAATAATTCGTTTGTGATTTCTATGAAACTGTTGCGTTCCAAAGAAGCACCAAAACTTCTGGCCCAAATAAAGAAGCCTGAAAGATCACTCGTCACCCTCATGGTTTTTTCTTCCGTTTGATTTTTGTGGCTTTTAAACTTGAGTTCCACCAAGCATGTGCCGTGTAGCAAAGTGCCAGTTCAAACGATATCCACGATACTCATAGTTTAGAGCTAGTACAAAATACTCCCTCAGTCCATAAATTATTGTCGCCATTTAATTTTAACATTTTTAATCATCTGCCTTATTAAAAAATGATAACTATCATATATTTATTATAATTTGTTTTTTCATCAAAGCTGTTTCAAATATAACATATAGTTCTATACATTTGGACTAAATTTCTGAATAATTAAACAAATGGTGAAAGTTGATATTAGAAGTCAACAGTAACAACAATTTAAGAACGGAGGGATTATATTTTTAACATTTAATTATTAATTTTTTTTGACATTGTGGGACAGGATATCAATGCCCTGTTTGTTTCTGCTTATAAATTTATTGTGAAAATAAGTGAGAATCCTATCCAAATGCTTTGCTTATTTCTACAAAAATCCGATGTTCTAGTGAGTGGCTTCACATATTTGATCTACGAGAATCGAAAATTGAGTATTGAAAAATCTTTGTGGTGATAATAATCAGATTTTTTGCTAAATGGTTCTCCCATAATTAAAAACAAACGGGCCCATGATTGTTGGACTTAACTGTAAAAAATACAGTAAAAATTTATAGAGAAAAGGAAATCGCTAATCTGCTATTGAAGGAATATCAGCCCTAGGATTTAGGCCGGCCAAAATCTGGTGGGTCCCGGCATGAACTTGTGGCACGGCCCATGGCCCAACATGGCGCAAGGGGCACGTGTGCTGGCTGGTCCATTATGGCACAAGGGGCACGCATGCGGAGCCAGCAGCCCAGCAAGGTGCCGACCGCACAAAATGGGCACAAGGTAGGAGCTATTTGGTTCTCTTGAATTGAGCTGAATTGAATTAGATTCTATATATAATGACATGTTTAGCAATGCTATGGAATTGAATTGTTGGTTCTAGCATGTTTCCAATTACTGAATTGGATGCCTGATTCCAATTCCTATGCAAACCCACAGAAATCGGTAGAAAAATCTCCTAATCCTCACCGTCCTGCGTTAGCGCATGGTGCACATGCTCGCAGCGCTGGAAAACCACAGCCGGGGGATAGGCACCACAGGGAGCCGCGGCTGCAGCGGACAAGGCCGTCAAGAAGAAGGTGCTGCGCTCGCTCCGTGTATTCCGTCAAGAAGGGTCACGTACATTACCGACCAGAACAAGACCGCGGAGGAGGTACCGTCCACAGGTTGAGGGTCATCCATGTCTCCGTGACTCAGTCCAGATCAGGTGAGGAATTTTTTTAATTTTGATTTTGATTCTAAGAATTTGATTATGAGGACACCCAAACAAAAGAAAATAGGGTTGAATTTGGTTCCACCTGATTCAATTTTGATTTTGATTTTAAGAATTTGATTCTGAGGACACCCAAACAAAAGAAATAGAATTGAATTTGATTCCATCTGATTCAATTCTGAGCAATTCAATTTCATAGAATTTAATTCATAAAAATTGATTCAAATTTCAAGAAGCCAAACATGCCCTAATGGATATCATTACTTTGCACGGTAGGTGAACAATGAAGGGCTACCTCTGTCCCAATTATTAACTTACTCTGGACTATTCCAGTTTTCTAAATTATAAGTTGATTAGACTTCTTATGTTCATTTTTAAGGACATCCCACTTTTCCACTCTAGTGTTTGGAACCAGCTAGATTATTATAATCTAGATTATTTAACTTTAGTGGTTCCAAGCACGCTGTTTTTTTCCTAGATTATAAAAACAACTCATTCTGCATAAAAGATGATTATACTTAATGAAAGACAATTTTTCTCTTATCAAATCTCTAATTATTATGAAGGTGGCAGTTGCCACCGCTTCTCAACAACAAAGGGTAAATAAGTCATTAACCAAGAAAAAAACCAGATACGTAGTTTTTATAATCTGATCTCTAAACACGTCTACCAGATTATATTTATAAACTCGATTATATAAACTACCTTTATAATCTAAATTATTATAATCTCTGCTGGTTTCAAACACGGTCTTAATTACTCTACATATTTGATCTAAAATTTTTTTTTACACATGTCGGAGTTGCAACACAGCGATTGAAAACACGTCTCTCTCGGCTCCAGTCTGCCATGCGATGACCTGCCGTCTCCTTGTAGTTCTGTGTCGCCGCCATGTGCCCGCTGGTTGCCGACATATGTTTGAGATACTCCCTCCATTCTAAATTTTTTCCCCTTTAACTTTTAATATGAACTTTGATCATTTGTTTTATTTTTTAAAAAGTAGGATAAATATCATATATTTCATTATAATTTGCATTATCATTGAAGATGTTTAAAACAACTTCAGTTATTTCAACTAATGTTTTAAATAAGATTAATGATCAAAGTTCATATTAAAAGTTTGAGTAACAAATTAGAAGGGGGGAAGTAGGAGTACATCTTTCATCTCTGTTATTCTCACGGTTTGACAAACCATGGCGGAGACGTCTATCTCCCATTTTGCTAGGTGGAAGCGTGAAGCCCAAAGCATTCGGGCGTGGTGCTCAGGGTTCACAAAACCGCTTAAAACTGGTCGGTTTTCGTGGTTTTTGATAAAATCGGTCCGGATCGGTTTTATAAACCGGTCGGTTTTCGTTTTAAAAATTTAAAAAAATTTGAAAAATCTAAAAAATTCGGAATATCGAAAAGCGGTAAAACCGGTGGGTTTCAAATTTTGAAATCTGTTACTGCAGCAAACCGGTGAAACCGACCGCAAACCGTTCAAATTTTGAATTTTCGATTTAGAGCGGTTTTTAACCGATTTTTCGGTTTTCGTGGTTTTCGTGAAACCGGTCTCGACCGGTTTTAGCGGTTTAAACGAAATATTAAACCCTGGTGCTCCCTGCTCAGCCCCTATTTTTTGCCGGTTTTATGGTGGCTAGTTATGAACTGTGATTGGGTTAGTGTGATTTTTAATTTTTTTATGGGACTTGTGGACTATGCTTCCTATATCAGTCATTACTTTTTTTTTTGCTAAATTTTAGCCCACACGATACTTGCATGCCGTCCCTATCTGGTTTTCTATTGCGAGACATGTTATGTTTTTGTCCCACGAAAACATTGATTATTTTACGAGATGTGTTACGGTGTTTGGTACCTCTTTGTTCTCAATTAATTTCATCCATTAATTTTAAAAAATTAATACCCGATTCATCATTTTTGGTATCGGATCCACTAATTTAGTATTTTTACTAGGTATCTCTTATTTTTTAACCATCAGATCTAATCAAATGAATGAATAAATAGATATGGTTAACTTCAAGCATTATAAAATCTCTTTTTTTACTTGCTCAAAAGATATTTATCTTCATCATAATTAATTCTTTTATAAGCGGAATAAATAGCTTATATAAGAATTGTAGTGTTGCTGCGAAATTCCCGTATATACACACTTTGTTGTTACAAAATCCTTTGCCACCTATCCCATCATTTTTTATACATCTATAAAGTAGGGCACCAAATACTACAATATTGCTAATTAAGTGGCATGTATCTAAATTGTTTAATTTGAAAAACTATGCCAGTAATATCGCTGAGGCATTATATGTTTTTATATGTTTTGATGTCCACGTTGTAACTATATATACTTGTTACTAGTTCGAGTTGTTACTAGTTCGAGTGCCCGTGAATTCTGAGTGCCTGTGGGGATCGACTGCCGTTGAGAAGCTCGCAGCCATCCACCGTCCCGCGCATATCGGACGGTCGGCGCTGCGTCGCGGCGAGCTGCGCGTCTGTGGCTGTGAATCAACTTTTATTCTTTTCATTTTTAAAAATCCAAAAGTAAACTTTGCAAGCTTAAAAAATTATAAAAATGTACCCTTAGATATCTTGTGTTAATATTAAAAATATCATAATAAAATATAATTAAATTTAAATTTAAATTACGAGACTAAATTAATGAAACAACTTTGAAAAACCTTAGAAATAATTTGAAGAGCACCTACACGAAGAGCTCGATGAGACAAACCTAAACGAATAACTTTGAGAAACTTTAGGAATTTGAGAAAATTTATTTTAAATTTTTAGAGATTAATCATTCAAAAAGAATTCGAGAAAAATAATAGAACAGCTTTGGAAAACTTTAAGAATAACTCAGAGAGCACCTACTCGAAGAGCTTGATGAGACAAACCTAACGGACCAACTTTAGAAAGTTCCTTTAATTCCTAAAGATTAAAAAGTTGAACGGTTATTTTTTAGAAATTCAAGCAAGTTTTTTAAGTTTTCAAAGTTTTCCAAAGTTGTTCCATTAGATTTGTCTCACCGAGCTCTACGTATAGGTGCCCTCCGAGTTATTCCTAAAGTTTTTAAAAATGTTCTTTTTTTGAATGATTAGTCTTTTAAAATTTAAAATAAGTTCCCTCAAATTCCTAAAGTTTCCCAAAATTATTCGTTTAGGTTCGCATCATCGAGATCTTCGTATAGGTGCTCTCCAAATTATTCCAAAAGTTTTCCAAAGTTATTCCATTAATTTAATCTCGTAATTTGAATTTGAATTTAAATATATTTTATTATGATATTTTTAATACTAACACAAGATATCCAAAGGTATATTTTTATAATTTTTTAAGCTTCCATAGTTATCTTTTAGACTTTTAAAAATGAAAAGAATAAAAGCTGATTCACAGGGCACAGACGCGCAGCTCGCCCCTACGCAGCGCCCACCGTCCGATACGCGCGGGATGGTGGGTGGCTGCCAACGTCGATCTGACGTTGAGCTCCTCAACGTCAGTCGATCTCGTTTCTATTTTTTAATCATCGGATCTAATCAAATGAATGAATGTGGTTAGTAAAAGTTGCCTAGAGAGGATGAATAGGGCAATCTAAAATAATTTTTAAAAAATCAAACTTAACGAACAGTCAGACCATCGGACTGTTCGTTAATGTGCCGGATACTCTGGTCATCGGAATGTTCGGTACTTTGTCGGATACTCTGGTCTGGCAGAAATCTGAATGAGATTTGAATCTAAACAAATTCTAGCAAAGTTCTAGAAAAATCTACTTAAATCGAAAGACTAGAATATGATATAGTAAGTAGATCTAAGCATTTAAACAAGCTAAAAACTAGTGAGCAAGTAGATTGAAGCAAATCTATGCAAATAAACAATAAGAAAAATATAAACTTGCAAGAGTGAAATAAGCACAAAGAGACATGAGATATTTCACCGAAGTTCGAGTCCACGAAGAAACTCTACGTCTCCGTTGAGAGGTTCACAAAGAACCGGATCTCACTCAATGGGAAGCTACACAAAAACTATGTGTGGTGCATCTCTTTTATGTAATCTAGATATTTAACATAATACATGATGAAAAATTGCAAGATTTAGTGTAAAAATAAACCAAGTGTGGGTGCATCACCCAGCAGCCACAACATGGCTTCGCCACTGATCTCACTCGATTCTTTCTTTTAGTCAACCAACCACAAAGGTGAGGTTGAGTTCTTCACTAGCAAATCCCTTTCGGGAAGGTGAACAAACTTCTCGGGGCATTACCACATGAGTTGGGAGCTCTCGGGCACGCCTAGCCGTCTAGAAGCAAAAGCTCCAAGAGTAACAAACTCAAATCGAAGCTCGACGGTGCCGCAAATGCTCAATGGGAGTGGAAACACTTCTCTCACAATCTCTAGCTCAAATCTTGCAAGTTTAGGCCTTGGAAAGGAGTGGAAGAGTGTTTTTGAAGCTCAAAAGTGTTGTTTGAAAGTGAGTCGCCAGCCCTCTCAAATGGGGCTGAGAGAGTATAAATTTCCGGCTCCAAAAAGTAGCCGTTGGACTGGTCACAGACTGACCCGGCAACATTCAGACACTCCGGTGAGCCCTCTCGGGTTTGCAAAGCTTGAGCCATCGAAGTCTCCGGCCCTGTGCCAGATACTCCGGTGAGCCCTCTCGAGTGCGGGCTGCTAGGCCACCGGAGTCTCCGGCACTTTGCCGGACACTCCGGTGAGTCTTCTCGGGTTAAAGCTACTGCTGGTAACTTACAAGAGACTCTGGCATTATGCCGAATACACCGGTAAGGAGTCTCGGATTTAGAGTGAATTTGAGCATTTTGGCACCTTTGAGACTCCAATTTGTGTCTCTTTGATAGTACATCATCCTAGACTCGAGAAAAGATAAAAGCTAGTATTCTTCCATGAGAAAAGGCTCCGTAGCTTGATTAGGGGTCTTCTTTTTCCGTTAACATTCTTTTCTTCTTTTTGAATCTTTCTCGCTGTCAAGGCACCTAGCAAATGTCATTAGTTCTTTGAATGGTTCATCATCATCTACCAAAACCCCCTAAGGGGCCTAGATGCACTTTCAATCTCCCTTTTTTGGTGATTGATGATCAAAACTTTAAAAAAAAGATATAATCAGTGATTTTGGATGCTTGTGATATAGGTAGCTCCCTCTCAATGTGTGCATGACATTAAAATTCTAAAATGCACATATTTAAAGGAAAAATGTGAGAGCTCCCCCCTATATCCAAGCATCCGTGGGGTGCAACAAGTGTGTGGACATAATAAGTGTAATACATATGACAACAATATCCACACAATAAGTATAAAGAAGATTAAAAAGAACATTTCATCATTACACTACCACATAGCATAAGCAACATATCATAGATAGCAACAATAATAACCAAATCTCACAAATAGAGTTATTACAAGCCACAAATCACAGTCTTATACTAACAATCATGCAAAAGTCTCATATGTCCATCATTACAATAATATAAGCTCAAAGATAAAGATGACATGATAGATAGATTTCTTCTGTCCCTTTGGCGTCACATCACCAAAAAAGAGAAAAGAATGCAAAGTGATAAGCTCATAGAGTGGCATCGCTATCCTCATCACCTTCCTCTTCATCGCCTTCTTCTTCTCCACCTTCTTCTTCCCCTTCACTTTCTCCCTCGGCTGCTGCAACTTCCTCTTCACCTTCTTCCTCACTCTTTTCAGCTCCACCCTCTTGCTCATGCTCTTGAACCAAGCGTTGAGCATAGGCAAGAGGATCCCAAGGATTGTCAAAGACGGGAGGTAGAGGGAAATCCAGATACTCGCGGAGTGGAGAAAGGTTGATGTTAAGATGAGAGGCAATTTGGTCTTGCCTTGCCCCTAGAGATGCAAATTGCTCACTGGTCTCGCAGCGATGCTCTCTAATCTAGGTAGCGTTGTGAGTAGGAACACTAAAGACCGCCTTGAGAGCCCAAGCTATGAAGGATGAAGAAGAGGACTTACGGTACTTCTTTTTGAAAGCACCGTGAGAAGGATCAAGAGTGGAGGGCTCATGAGAAGAAGGATCACCTCGAGACGAAGAGGGAGCTGCAGCATGAGAAGATGATCCAGTAGATGTGCCAGTGGCCCGGATGCGATATGGATTATGCTTAACCTCACAAATAAGGCGGCCATTGAGCGGTGAGTGGATCATGGACATGATGTAAGGAGCATAGCTGCAACTTCGGATCGGTGTAGTGGAGGTGATAATGATCTCCTGGAAAATGAAGTCAAAAACACTGAATCCCTCTCGAGTGGCATCAATGTTTGGCATCCAGTAGAGCAAATTCTTTGCCATTTGCATCACACTCGAGGCATCTCCAGACCAAGGGCATAAGGTGACACGGAATAAAGAATTGAGATACTTGAAATAGGGGGGTCATCCCATACACCTTGCCAAGACTGACGGGTCCATACCTCTCATCATAGAGAAAAGATATCTCCCCATCTAAAAGGACCCGCTCTGAGTGAATCTTATGCTTTCCCAAGTCCTCCCGACCAAATTCAAGATAAGCAGCAAACTGTGAGTAGGAGACTTGGTAGCGGTTGCCCTCTAGTGCCCAATGAAGAATAGGCTCATCTCCATCCCTGTCGATCCAGAGCGTGGTGTAGAACTGGGCTATTATCTCATCACACCAATCTTGTTTGAGCCCCATAATGTCCTTGTAGCCCTTCCGCTCATAAGCCTCAATAATATGATCAAAAACAGGATTCTAGGCTGTACTCATGTAACTCCAATCAATCCACTTCATTGGAGTTCTCCTGTCCCTTTTGTCCATAATGACTGACTTGTACCAATCCATATTAAAGAGGTTGTGAAACCTATAGTCAGAACAGCCGGACTGTCTCTCCAAGGTATAAATATTCGAGTACCGCTTGATAATGAGATCATGAGAACCCTTCATGTAGTGGATAGGCTTCTTGGGATACTCAAAGGGCTCCCTGTTCCCAAACACTAGATCTGACACTGTGTAGTGAACCTTGCTGCTCAAAGGGCGAGGGGCAAACTGATCCTTGAAAGCACTGCCCTGTCCACTAGTAACACACTTGCCCTTGCCATGACCACCTCCAGTACTCCTAGATGGCAAAGTGGTACTGGGGGCAACATCTTGGATAACTGGACCTTGATCCTTCCTAGGTTGCTTCTTGGGACCGGCAACCTTCCGCTTGTGCATGGGGCGCTCCTCTTCTTGTTCACTTTCAATCTCCGGCTCATCTTGCGGTGGTGGAGCTCTCCTTTCACGACCCATCTGTCAACAAGATTGCAAGAAAGGAACCACTAAGACAATGACAAGATAGGACAAAAGGAGGTATGAAAGATTGCACAAAAGCACTCATGCACTGGAGTCTCCAGTAACTTGTCGGACAGTCCGGCCACCGGAGTCTCCGGTAAAGTACCGGACACTCCGTTCCACCGGACCCTTCGGCAAGTTGCCATACACTCCGGTCCCCTGTGTTCTTGGCAAGAATCGATGAGATCTCTCTAACCATCCGGGGCATTGCAATCAAACTTTCGGCATCATATGGATACATCAAAAGAAGATGATTCACCGAAAGAAATCCCTTAGAATGGCCTACGGAGAGAGATTGGGAAATTTGAGATTTTGAATGAGCTACCTTGTTTTAGCCTCGATCCGACGGGGAAAACGACAAGGAACGCAAGAGGAAGCCTCAAGGAGTTTTGGAGATCAATCCCTTGCGAGGACTTGGCCCGATCCGAAGATTTGAGAGAGGTGGCGATTTTGGGGGTGAGAGAGAGAGGTTTCGGTGGCTGTGAGATGAATGGGAAGAGAACCGTTGAATGTGAGACCCGGGGAGTTTAAATACTTTCAAGCCACCGGACACTCCGGCAAAGTGGCGGAGTCTCTGGCCACCGGAGTATCCAGCACAATGCTGTTTTGAAAGAAACTTGAAATTTTTGCAAAGAACAGGCTTATATATATATATATATAAGAACATATAAGTGTCATATAGTGATCAGCAACAATCAACAATCAAAGCAATGACCACTTTACAACAATATTGGAAGACCAAGAACGATAAAATACTTTGAAAATCACTCAATATTTTCATAAGTTCTTTTGTTTCACAAGCAAATAGAAAATAACAATTAGATGTGTATTAGTTCAAGCCACATTTCGAGAATCAATGATATTAAGCTCACTCCTAAGCTCACAAAAGCGCTTCTCATCTAGAGGCTTGGTGAAAATATCGGTCAATTGGTCTTTGGTAGGTACATAGAATATCTCTGTACCTCCTTTAGTGAATGATCTCTCAAGAAATAGTGCCGGATGTCTATGTGCTTGTGCGGATATGATCACAAGGTTTATTAGCAATTTTGGTGGCACTCTCATTGTCACATAGGAGAGAGACTTTGTTCTCAAAGTAACCAAAGTCCTTAAGGGTTTGCCTCATCCGTAGCAATTGGGCGCAACAGCTACCTGCAGCTATGTACTCGGCTTCGACGGTGGATAGAGAGCAATGGAGTTTTGTTTCTTGGAGGACCATGATACAAGGGATCTTTCCAAAAATTGGCAAGTCCCCGACGTGCTCTTCCTATCCACTTTGCATCCGGCATAATCAGCATCAAAATATCCAATGAGATTAAAAGTGGAACCCTTTGGATACCAAAGCCCTTGGTTTGGTGTGTGACCTAAATATCTTAAGATTCTATTAACGGCCCTTAAATGGAACTCTTTTGGAGCAACTCGAAATCTTGCACACATACACACACTAAGCCTGATATTGGGCCTAGATGCACAAAGGTAAAGTAAAGATTCAATCATGGAGCGATATACCTTTTGGTCCACCGCTTTTTCACCGAAGTCAAGATCAAGATGGCCATTTGTCCCCATAGGAGTCTTGATAGGTTTAGCATTCGCCATCTTGAACTTCTTGAGTATGTCATAGGTGTATTTGGTTTGACATATGAACATTCCTTCCTTGAGTTGTTTCATTTGAAAGCCGTGGAAGAACATCAACCCTCTCATCATGGACATCTCAAATCTTTTCGTCATGACCTTACTAAACTCATCACAAAAGATATTGTTAGTATAACCAAATATTATGTCATCGATATATATATTTGGCACATAAATAAATCATTGTCAACTCTTTTTCTGAAGAGTGTGGAATTGGTTTTTCCAATTGTAAAACCACTTTCAATGAGAAAATCTCTAAGGCATTCATAACATGCTCTAGGAGCTTGCTTAAGCCCATAGAGCACCTTACGGAGTTTATAAACGTGGTTAGAATACTCATCATCTTCAAAGCCTAGTGGTTGCTCCACGTACACTTCTTCTTTGATTGGCCTGTTGAGGAATGCACTTTTTACATCCTTTTGATATAGCTTGATATCATGGTGAGTAGAATAGGCAAGTAATATACGAATTGGCTCAAGCCTAGCTACAGGGGCAAAGGTTTCATCAAAAAATCCAAACCTTAATCTTTTGCCACGAGCCTTGCCTTGTTGCTTGTCACGACTCTATGCTCATCTTGTTTGTTGTGGAACACCCATTTAGTGCCCACAATATTTTGACTTGAACGCTCCACCAAGGACCAGACTTCATTCCTCTTGAAGTTGTTCAATTCTTCTTTCATGGCCATCACCCAATCCGGATTAGGAAGTGCATCTTCTACCCTAAATGGTTCCAAGGAGAAAATTAAAAGAGTAATGTTCACAAAAAGTTGCGACTTGTGATCTAGTGGTTACCCCTTTTTCAATATCACCAAGTATATTGTCAACGGGGTGATAACTTTGAACGCTTTGATGAACTCTTGAGTGTGGCACTTAAGGTCTTGGTTCATCTTGCTCTTCTTTATCATCTCCCCTTTGATCATTGTCCTCCTCTTCTTCTTGAGCTTCATCTTGTGTTAGAGGTGATGCTACATTGGAGGATGGATCATCTTGAACATCTTGGGGATCACATAGATGCACATCACCAATTGCCATCCTTCTCAATGCATCACATGGAGCTTCTTCATCATCTAAAACATCAAGATTAACTTGCTTTACTTGAGAGCCATTAGTCTCATCAAACACCGCATCACACGTGACTTCAACTAAACCGGAGTTTTTTTTAAAGAAACGATAGGCATGGGAGTTTGAGTCATAACCAAGCAAGAAACCTTCGTTCGCTTTTGGAGCAAACTTTGATGATTTGTGTTTCTTGTTGAGAATATAACACTTGCTTCCAAAAACACGAAAGTAAGAGACATTAGGTTTGTTACCGGTGAGAAGCTCGTAGGGGGTCTTCTTCAAGATGCGATGAAGATAGAGCCGATTGGATGCATGACATGTCGTGTTTACCGCTTCGGCCCAAAAGCGATCGGAGGTCTTGTATTCATCTAGCATGGTTCTTGCCATCTCTATGAGTGTACGGTTCTTCCTTTCGACAACTCCACTTTATTGAGAGAGAGTAAGGTGTCGAAAACTCATGCTTGATTCTCCATCAAGATACTCCTCCACTTAATTATTCTTGAATTCGCTTCCATTGTCACTCCTTATCTTCTTGACTCTCAAGCCAAATTCATTTTGAACTCTTCTCAAAAACTTCTTGAGTTCACTTTGAGTTTCGCTCGTATCATGCAAAAAGAACACCCAAGTGAAACGAGAATAATCATCGACAATTACAAGATTATATTTGTTACCGCCAATGCTTATGTAGGCAATTGGACCAAAGAGATCCATATGAAGCAATTCCAATGGCCTTGTTGTTGTCACAATGTTCTTGGCGGGATGTGGCGCTCCAACTTGTTTTCCGACTTGACATGCTCCACAAGGCTTATCTTTCTCAAACACAACATTGCTTAGTCCAAGGGTGTGACCACCTTTTAGGGGCTTATTAAGATTTCTCATTCCAACATGAGCTAGCCTTCGATGCCACAACTAACCCATGTTAGACTTTGCAATCAAACATGTGTCAAGTTGAGCCTTATCCATTGAAAAGTCAACGAGATAAAGCTTTCTCTTTAAGAAACCTTTAAAGGCAATTGAGTCATCCCTCCTTCTAAAGACCGTCACACCCTCATTAGTGAACAAACAATTATAGCCCATCTCACAAAGTTGTGAAATGGACAACAAATTGTAGTCCAAGGAATCAACAAGCAATGCATTAGAAATTTAATGCTCGGTTGTGATAGCAATTTTACCATAACCTCACACTCTTCCTTGGCCGTTGTCACCAAATGTGATGCTCTCCATTGAATCCTCATTTTCTTGATAGGAGGTGAACATCCTTTTCTCTCCGGTCATATGATTTGTGCATCCACTATCTAGCACCCAATTTGATCCACCGGAGGAGTACACCTACAAAACATGTTAAGCCTTATTTTTAGGTACCCAAATTTGTTTGGGTCCTTTCACATTAGCCACAAGAATCTTAAGCACCCACACACAAGCTTTTGAGTTCTTGTTGTATGGCCCAACATACTTAGCAATAATTCTACCATGCTTATTCTTCATAAGAACATATGATGCATTAAAGGTTTGAAATAGCATGGACATGTTATGAGAAGCATTAGTATGATAATCATGAGACTAAAATATCATTAGCGACTTTGCTCTTGGCTTGCTTCTTTTGGTAGCTTCCCTCTTTGGTGAATTATGGAAATTTTTGGCCATTCTTGAATTCTCTTGCATTTTGCTTTCCACCATGAACATAGCCAATACCGTCCTTCACATGAGGGCGGCTCATGTTCAAATATGCACTTCTTGCATATTCAACCTTCTTACCGTCAAGTTCTTACTTCTTTTGGTGAACTTGCCCTTTCAAGGTTTTCACTTGATCTTTTTAGTCATGAATCAATTTGACATTAGTAGCACAAGCTTCAAGATCAATATTCTTACATCTTAAACAATGCTTACTTGTGGAAGCTTTAGTTGAGCTAGGTGCATCTTTAGGTTTAGAGTTAGACCGAAGAGTATCAAATTGCACTTCAAAGTTTTTATGACCCTTTTTTAAGGCATCATAGTCTCCTTGAAGAGCATCACTTGAACTCTCAAGACTCATACAAATCTCCTTACATGAAGCAAGTTGTTGATCTAACTCTTCATTTTTTTTCCTTTCTAGAGTTAGAAGATTTTCAAGCTCAAGGTTTCTCTTCTTTTCAAGAATGAGCAAGTCTTCTTGACTCTCAAGAATCTCATCCCTCTCAACTATATGATCCATGAGCATTTTGATTTTAGTTATAGCACTTTTACTTAATCCTTTTAGTAAAGCCTCATCTTCACTATCATTTTCTATTTCCTCATCACTACTAACATATTTCTTAGGAAGGTTGGATTTGGATTTTATCTTTTGCTTGCCCTCCTTTGCCATTAAGCATGTATGAGTAGTGCTTTTGGTCTTGTTGAGATTGGTGAAGAGAGTTTTGCTTGATGAAGACTCCTTGATGGCAAATGTAGCAACTCCTTCATCATCCGAATTGAAACTCTCCTTATTTGAGTCCCACTCCATTCCTAGATGGGCTTCACCGGTGTACTTCTTCTTTGAAAATTTCTTGTCCTTGTTGAAGTACTTCTCTTTTTCTTCTTGCCATCCTCTTCTTCTTTCTTCTCATGTGGACAATTTGCAATGAAGTACCCATACTTACTGCAAGTGTAGCAAACTCTTTTCCCTCTTGACTTGGGCTTATCTTTCCTTTTGTCATCACGGTAATTTCGCTCCTTCATCATAAACTTCTTAAATCTCTTGACAAAGAGAGCCATGTCTTCATCATCAAGGTCAAAGCTTTCATCTTCATCACTTGAGCTCTCTTCAACTATCTTTTTGCCTTTGCTCTTCTTGCTTGTCTTGAGTGCTGTCTTGATTTTTTGAGATTGAGGTACCCTTTGACAAGTTTTTTACATATTGGGCTTCCTTCTTCATCATCTCATCGTTGATAATCATTCCAAGCACTTCATCGGTAGTCATCTTCTTGTAGTTAGGGCTCTCACGAATTAGTGTACACAAGGTTGTGTTCCTAACTGTGTAAGCCCTAATCATCTTCTTGACAACCTCATGATCATTCTAATTTTTTCTTCCATAGGCTCTAATCTTATTGACGAGAATCTTGAGCTGGTTGTACATCTCTTGAGGGGTCCTATTGTCTTCCATGACAAATCTTCCCAACTCTCCCTCAATTATCTTAATCTTGACAATTTTTATGGTCTTGGTGCCTTCATGAACAACTCAAAGTGTGTCTCAAATCTCCTTTGCTGAGTTCAACCCATCAACCTTGTGAACTCCTCTTGATTGAGCGATGAGAGAAGAACCGTCACCGCTTGAGCATTTCGATATAGATTTTGTTTTTGTTTTGGAGTGAATTCTTCATCATCATCACTATTCGGATAATCAACACATGTACAAACAATATCCTATATGCTCGGGTGGAGCGAAAATATGTGATACTTCATGTTGTGTCTCCACTTGGTATAGTTCACCTCATCGAATTGAGGTGGTTTACCAATGGGTAATTACAAGAATTTTGTGTTACAATTATGATGAGAATAATTGAAAAAGATTTTAGAATAGTCCTTTTTAACTCTCTTCTTCTTTTTCTTTTTGTCTTCTTTGGCCTTCCTCTTGAGGAGTGAGAAGTATTCGGCATCATTCTCACTCGAAGAAGAATGTTCAACTTCTTCGCTTGATTCTTCGCTCGCTTGACTAGATTCTCTTAGACCCTTCATTGTCTCTCCAAGCAGTTAAGCTCGATTCGAAGAGTTTGGCTCTGATACCAATTGAAAGTTGCCTAGAGAGATGAATAGGCAACCTAAAATAATTCTTGAAAAATCAAACTCAACGAATAGTCACACCACCGGACGGTCTGGTAATGAGTCGGACACTCTGGTCATAGGAATGTCTGGTACTTTGCCAGATACTCTGGTCTAGTAGAAATCTGAATGAGATTTGAATCTAAACAAATTCTAGCAAGTTCTAGCAAAATCTACTTGAATCAAAAGATTAAAATATGATATAGCAAGTAGATCTAAGCAGTTAAACAAGCTAGAAACTAGTGAGCAAGTAGGTCAAAGCAAATCTATGCAAATGAACAATAAGAACAATATGAACTTGCAAAAGTGAAATAAGCACAAGGAGACAGGAGATATTTCACTGAAGTTCAAGTCCACGAAACTCTATGTCTCCGTTGAGAGGTTCACAAAGAACCGGATCTCACTCGATCCTTTCTCTCACTCAACCAACCACAAAGGTGAGGTTGATTTCTTCACTAACAAATCCCTTTGGGGAAGGCGAACAAACTTTCCGGGGCGTCACCACACGAGTTGAGAATTCTTGGGCACGTCTAACCGTCTAGGAGAAAAAGCACCAAGAGTAACAAACTCAAATCGAAGCTCGACGGTGCCGCAAATGCTCAATGGGAGTGAAAGCACTTCTCTCACAATCCCTAGCTTAAATCTTGCAAGCTTAGGCCATAGAAGGGAGTGAAAGAGTGTTTTTGGAGCTCAAGAATGTTGTTGGCAAGTGTGAGTCGTCAGCCCTCTCAAATGGGGCTGAGGGGGGTATAAATACCCGGGCTCCAAAAAGTAGCCGTTGGGCTGATCACAGATTGATCGAACACTCCGGCACTTTGTCGGACACTCCGGTGAGCCCTCTCGGGCTTGCAAAGCTTGAGCCACTGGAGTCTCCGGCACTGTGCTGGATACTCCGGTGAGCCCTCTCGGGTGCGGGCCGCTAGGCCACCGGAGTCTCTGCCACTTTGCCGGACACTCCGGTGAGCCTTTTCAGGTTAAGGCTACTGCCTTACTAGAGACTCCGGCACTATGCCGGATACTCCGGTAAGGAGTCTTGGGTTTAGAGTGGATTTGAGCATTTTGGCACCTTTGAGACTCCAATTTGAGTCCCCCTTGATAGTACGGTATACTTAGACTCAAGAAAAGATAAAAGCTAGTATTCTTCCATAAGAAAAGGCTCCGTAGCTTGATTCAAAGAAATTGAGGGTCTTCTTTTTCCTTTAACATTTTTTTCTTCTTTTTGAATCTTTCTCGCTGTCAAGGCACTTAGCAAATATCATTAGTTCTTTGAATGGTTCATCGTCATCCACCAAAATCTATTAGAGGGCCTAGATGCACTTTCAGTTAACTCCAAGCATTGTAACATCTCTTTTTTTTACTAGCTCAAAAGATATTTATCTTCATCATAATTAATTCTTTTATAAGCGGAATAAATAGCTTATATAACAATTGTAGTGTTGCCGCGAAATTCCAGTATACAGACACTTTGTTGTTACAAAATCCTTTGCCACTGATCCCATCATTTTTTATACATCTAGAAAGCAGGGCATCAAATGCTACAATATTACTAATTAAGTGGCATGTATCTAAATTGTTTAATTTGAAAAACTATGCCAGTTTTATCGCTGAGGCATTATATGTTTTTATATGTTTTGATGTCCACGTTGTAACTATATATACTTGTTACTAGTTTGAGTGCCCTACGGCAGAGCAACATGATGCAATCCACATCCGATACAGAAAGACAACATGACGTATTCTTCTTCCGATAAAAAAATATAACACGACATAATTCCGATATGATATAGGTAAGACAATATGAATTAGTCAAGAAATTACACGGTGAATAATGAACTAACAAAATACTCATAATTCATTAAGTTTTACACTTCATCCAAGAATTAGATGCTACCAATTGAACCAAGAATTCTCTCTGAAGTATATACCATCCTATACATACTTAGTATAATAATGTAAGCAATGAATGCACAATTAACTTTATAGATTAGTACTTTAGCATGAACTCGTAGTTCATCTCCTCCACTCCAGTCCTCCCATCATAGCTAGTACTTGGTGTCCTTATGATTGACTTCTAAAGCGTAATAATCCCATAAGGTATATATATTTACTACATAAATCCATGTGCCCGTGCTACGCTACGAGCGGATCAACGTGATATAATCTCTCCAATTTGGGAAAACAATTTTACATATTCTTGATCCACTTTCTGACCCAACATCGTGCATTTATGACGCGTTTAGATTTGTGCTACGCTACGAGCGGGTCAACGTCATATAATCTCTCCAATATGGGAAAACAATTTGACATATTCTTGCTCCACTTTCTGACACAACATCGTGCATTTATTAAGCGTTTTAGATTTGACGAGATTATGTAAGAATATACAAATTATTAAGGCAGCATTCCAGTACTTGTCCAATTTTTTCATTAGTCATTGAGCAAGAAACAATGATAATAAAACTGCTAACTGAGAATATTTACTGTTAATTTTATGCAAAAAAAAAGTAAGAGAGCCTCCTGGTCCTGGGGCATGAAACTAAGGAAGCAGAGGAGAGTAATTAGTACCTACTTTATCAGTAAGGCAAGATGCGGAGAAAGCAAATGATCTAACAATTACTGTTTAATCACCGACCTAATAAAATTGAAGAGTTTAAAAGCAACTCTGTTCTCCTTTTTAAGAATCGTCCTCCATCCCTACTCTGTGTGTTGAATATGTAAACACCATGGCACTGTGATGGCAAACACCTCGCATAACTTGATGTTGCATAGGTTTCGTATGGTGTCTTGTCAGCGCGAGTAGGATGCAAAACCATTCTTAGAATGGACAATACTGAATCCTTGGAAAATTGGGTAGCACCAAGTAAGACCACTGAATCATTAAAATAGAAAGACATCTACAACAGAGTAATGGAAAAGGCAAAGAAAAACTTCTACCGCTAGGCCATCTAGGGCACCGATGGGGAGCACAAAGCCATGCGTGCGCAGCCGCTACGCCATTAACAGTGACAGAGAACCCCTCTGCAGCGTTGCCCGCGAGACACCCTCTTGTCTGTTTCCGTAGGGGTACTCACAACATCCTCTGGGACGGGGCAGGACATGCCTTACCGAGCTCCATCTGCAAACACCCGCCGGAGGAAGCCGCCACGTCTCCTCTTGCTGGAGCTAGTCCAGCCTGTTAGCTGACTTGTTCATGCAGCCACTTCAAAAGACGCGGCCGGCTCCTGCACATGGTGACCGCTTTTGGCGCATTCTCCAGATCACGACACACGCGCCACAACGGCCACTCCTCACATGAGAATAGGAAGTTAGGACCTTGACACTCATGTACATGTATTTATACCTGCTGATGATGAATAGAATGATGCGCTGTGTGCTCTAATCCTCTACTGCAATCTCCCAATTCTCCTTCTCTACATGGTACCAGACGCTGAACGATCTTCCCTGCTAAATCCGTTCGCTCCCCTCAATTCTAACTCTGCCGTGGAAGACAATCCTGTCTTCTCCCCCTCTGCCACTGATGACCTCGCCTTGACATTGATCTCTCACGCCGCTCCTTCGCCGGCGACTCCGACATCCCTTCTCCCCAGCCACTCACCACAATTCTACAAACCGTGAACATCAAAGCTCATGTTCTGAGCTCACTGAACCCAACTATTTGGAGTGGAGAATGTTCTTCGATTCTGTTCTTGGGAAATTCAGCCTTGCCAGCCATGTTTCCTCTGCCACCTCACTGATTAACAGAGACACCTAATAGCTCATGATACACCAATGTGTCTTGAATTGGCTCTACACTACTGTCTCCCGTGACGTCATCAACATTGTCTGCCGCCCCAAGCCCGACGCCTTCATCATCTGGTCCGGCATCGAGAACTTGTTCCATGACAACCAGATGCAGTGCGCCGTCTTCTTCGAGGTCGAATTCCGCAACCTGTTTCAAGGGGACATGACTATCACCGAGTACACCGCCAAGCTCAAGACTCTCGCCGACAACCTCCGCGACAGTCTCCGAACGCAGCCAGGTGCTCAACCTTCTCCGTGGTCTCAACCCAAGGTATCATCAAGCCATCTCTGCCATTGCTTCACGTCAGCACACCTTCTTGAGCGCACGCTCGCACCTCCTCATGGAGGACCTCTACGACACTCAGCGGTCCTAGGGGCTGCCCATCAGGCCCTATATGCTGGGCACGACGGGCCCTCCAACGCTGCCACCAGATCCGTCGGCAACACTAGCGGCCCTCCTCCTTCTATAGGGCACGGCTCCTACTCCAACACTGGCCGTTCCCGCAATAGTAGGAAACGAGGACAGAGCTCAGGACATACCTCTGCCGGCAGCAGTGACAGTGGCGGCAGCGCTGGCGCCCCCTCCGCCCATGGCGCGCCCCGCCCTCCTTCTACTGGCTTCAACTAGGGCCCCGGCTATAATCCCTGGACCGGCATGGTTCAGGCCTGGCCCATGCCGTTTCGGGCCCCAGCAGCAAGCATTCTCGGCACACGCCCCAGCACCAACCCTCAGTAGGCCTTGTTCACGGGCCCTTCTGTGACCAGCGAATTTTCAAACGCGTCTCCCGCGCCACTGGCCTGGAACCCGCAGGCCTCTGTCTCCGCCCTTAGCAATGCCGGCACTTCGTCCTCACCTTCCTTTGAGTGGTATCTCGACACCGGTGCTTCCTCCCAAATGGCAAACAACCCTGGTAATCTCAGCTCCATCTGCCATTCTCCTTTATCTTCTCCTATCATGGTTGGAAATGGTCAACAGCTGCAGATTACTCACACTGCCACTGCTACCATTCCCACTGCGACCTCTCCTATTTTTCTTCGTGATATCCTTCTTTGACCGCAACTTATTGAAATCTGATCTCTGACCGCCGTTTGACTCGAGATATGGTTTTTCAATTAAGGATCTGCAAACCAGGGTGGTAATCCTCCTCTGTCCTCTGCGCCTTGAGCCACATCAGGTGCTCCATGCTGTAGTCGATTCTGTCGAACTATGGCACCGCCGTCTCAGACATCCAAGACGCGGCTCCCTTCATCATATTTTGCGTGATTTTGAATTTGCTTGCAGTAAGTCCGATTTGCATGTCTGTCATGCTCACCAATTGGGAAAGTACGTTCGTTTGCCATTTTATTCATACAACACCAATACATTGTTTCCCTTTCAGCTCTTACACTCTGATGTATAGACTTCCCCTGTTCTTAGTAACACAGGTTTTCAATACTACTTGGTTGTCCTGGATGATTTCTCGCATTACGTTTGGACATTTCCTTTGCACAATAAATCTGATGTTCTGCCCATGTTACAAGCTTTTCACTCATATGTCCAGACACAGTTTCTTCTGCCCATCTTGGCACTGCAGACTGATAATGGTAAGGAATTCGATAACTATGCGCTCTGCAGCTTCTTCTCCTCGTATGGCATTTCCTTGCGCCTTTCCTGCCCGTACACTTCTCAACAGAATGGGAAGGCAGAACGAATTCTTCGCACCCTGAATGACTGCTTGCGGACTTTGCTTTTTCAAGCTCATGCCCCAGCGCACTTCTGAGCCAAGGCACTCCAGACTGCTACTCATCTCCTCAATCGTCGTCCCTGTCAAGCCACAGGCACACTTATACCACATGAAAAGCTGCTCCGCACCCCTCCCTCGTATGATCACATTTGAGTTTTCGGTTGTCTCTGTTTTCCTAACATTAACAAACTGTGTCCTTGGTCTACACCATGCGTTCTTCTCGGCTATCCCTCAGATCACAAGGGCTACTGTTGTTTGAACTTGTCCACTCGGAAGGTCATCATCTCCATGTCGTGTTTGATGCAGGTACCTTTCCTTTCGCACACGATCATGATCAGCCTTCTCGACTGGACTCACTGACGGGAGCTACTTCTCTCGACCACGAGTTGGCGCCTCCGACGACTCACCGCACCGCCACTGTCTCCGTCGCCAATATGCCAGCATCAGCTCGCAACACCACTGCCTCCGTCGACAACACGTCAGCATCCACTCGAACTGCTCCGACTCCATCTGCGTGCCACGATGATTCTTCATCACTGTCATCGACGAGTACTGCTAATGTCTCCACTGTGTCCACTATGGCATCACCTGCTCCATTGGCAACACCATCAGCTACCTCAGTGGCATCACCAGCTGTACCAGAATCGGCACCACCATCCACGATCCACGACAGCTCCAGCACATCCTATGGTGACCAGATCGAAAGCGGGCATCTTCCAGCCGAATCGTCAGTACGCCGACTACGCCATGATCTCTCCAGCACCAACGACCACTTCTGTCTCGCCCTTGCCCAAGTCCGTTCGCGCTGCTTTGCGTGATCCAAACTGGGCCGCGGCGATGCAGAAAAAGTTCGACGCAATGAAGGCGAACAACACCTGGCAGCTCGTCGCATGGCGCCAACTTCGTCTCCAGCAAGTGGGTCCTCAAGCACAAGTTCAATCTCGACGGTTCCCTCAAACGCTACAAGGCCAGATGGGTCGTACGCGAATTCACTCTGCGCGCCGGCATCGACTTCGGTGAGACCTCACTCCAGTGGTCAAGCCTGGCACTATTCATACGGTTCTCATGTTGATCGTTGCTAACAACTGGCCGGCGCATCAGCTCGACGTGTCCAACGCCTTTCTCCATAGCCATCTGGATGGACGCATATATTGTCAATAGCTGGCCGGCTTCATCGATCCAGACATGCCTGATGCCGTGTGTCTCCTGTCCAAGTCCCTTTACTACGGACTGAAACAGGCTCCACACGCATGTTTCACCCGCTTCACCATGTTCATCTCTACAATCGGCTTCTCTCCGACGAGATCAGACACATCTTTGTTCGTGTACAAGCGCGGCACCGAGATGGCTTATCTTCTCCTCTACGTCGACGTCATGATCGTCAGCGCTTCTACAACGAACTTGCTGTACGAGATCGTGCATCGTCTCCAGTCTGAGTTTGCCATCAAAGACCTGGGCCACTACGCTTCTTCCTCGGCATTGATGTGTTGCGTTCTTCTTCCGGCTTCATCCTGTCACAGTCGAGGTACGCTGAAGATCTATTGGAACATGCCGGCATGCAAAACTGTAAACCGGCCGTTACACCAATCGACACCAAAGGGAAGGTCTCATCCACGGCCGGCGCCAAGCTTCAGGATCCCTCCAAGTATAGAAGCCTCGCAGGTGCACTCCAGTACCTCACTCTTACGAGGCCTGATCTTGCCTACGACGTTCAGCAAGCGTGTCTACACATGCATGATCCACGAGACTGTCATCTGTCTCTGGTGAAACACATTCTGCGCTATGTTCGGGGCATGATCAAGCTGGACATTCATCTACATGCCTCCTCATCGCTGTCCATAGTTGCCTACTCAGACGCCTATTGGACCGGCTGCCCAGACACACGACGCTCTACATCAGGCTACTCCATCTTTCTTGGCGACTCGTTGGTGTCCTGGTCATCCAAGCGGAAGCCCACGGTGTCCAGCTCTAGCGCTGAAGCGGAGTACCGTGCTGTGGCCAATGCCGCTGCAGAGTGCTGCTGGCTTCGACAGCTCCTCGGCGAGTTACACTGTGGCTTTTATACTGCGACAATGTCTTCACCGTGTACATATCCGGTAATACAGTCCACCACAAGCGCACCAAGCATATTGAACTCGACATACACTTTGTCCGCGAGAAAGTTGCTCCTGGCGCTCTCCGCATCCTTCATGTTCCCAGTGGGCAGCGGACAACAGTTCGCAGACATCATGATGAAGCGTCTTCCATCATCGCTATTCGAAGATTTCAGGTCCAGTCTATGCGTCGAGTATCGTGAGCAATGACTGCAGGGGGTGTTAGCTGACTTGCTCATGCAGCCACTTCAACAGACATGGCCAGCTCCTGCGCGCCGTGATCGCTTTTGGCGCACGCTCCAGATCACGACGCACACGCCACAACGGCCACTCCTCGCATGAGACTATGAAGTTAGTTAGGACCTTGACACTCACGTACATGTATTTATACCTGCTGATGATGAATAGAACAATGCGTTGTGTGCTCTAATCCTCTACTGCAATCTCCCAATTCTACTTCTCTAGACCGCCGCCGTCTCGCCTGGCAGCGGCAATCGAACCCTAGATTACCGTGGAAGGACCCAGCAGTCAGATCATCAGAGCGCATTGTTAGCTCACCCACAGCACTCGCCTCTCTGCCTAACGGAAATCTGGAAAGTTCTTGACGCTCCGCTTCATATATCCGGATCACTTTCTCTGGATTTTGTGGATCTGCATGGTGGCCTGGCTTTTGCTGCGGGGCTCACCGAATCTTGCGGTTCGGAGGCCGAAACAGTGCTGGGGGCGGCGGGGGAAGAGAGAGGGACGAAGGGGGCAAGGCGCGGGCTGGCAGAAGAATAGCCCACTTTTTGGCCGTGACTTTGGGGAAGACCAATGATTTCAGTGTTTGTTGTCACAGGTGGATGACGTGAAACGGGATGTACTGACACCCCTTCTCTCCTAATATAAACGTTTATAGACGTCATCTATCTCACTTTTTTGTGTCACATTTTTTATCTTTTAGTTTGGTGTCACACTCTATCTTCAGACTCCTGTCACCAAATCGGCTCTCGTCACCCCCCTTGCCATTCCCTCCTCCCTTCCCTCGGGGCCATCGCCCCGTCCCTGCCACCACCGGCCCCGCCTCCGGACTGTCGCCCCGCCCCGCTTCCCAGCCGTCGCCCCATCATCGATTCGATGCCCCGCCGGACCTTCGCCACCCTGTCTTTGGTTCGACGCATTAGCTGTCCTGCCCTCCCCTTTCCTCGACGGTAACAACCTGCTCATCAAATGGCAATCGATGCACACCAGTCCTCATCTTTTCTTCATCGTTAGTTCAATTATGATTTCAATTTATTTTTTTGTTGTTGCTAATTACACTAAAAGCATGGATCCAAAGACTGTTCTTAGATTAGGCAGCCTTCTACCTTGCTCTATTGGTAGATCCGCCTTTGAGTACATGTAAACCCTCACTATGTGCCAAGACCTTCGGAACCTGACTAAAATGAAAGCAATGAATTGCGGACTTGTGCAGTTTGTCACAGGTTTTTCCGCGCTTTTCTTTATTTTGGTCTTGACCTTTACCTTGTGAGGTACTAGACGATTAGTTGAGTCTGTGCCACTATGAATTATGTTAGACGCTATGATAAATGTCCTTTATTTGCCCAACTGAGACATAGTAATCAGTGAACTCCTGTCCAGTCTCTAAGCATCACTGTGAGAATATATGGAAATTATCACTTGGATATACAACCATCGCAAATTTTTCAAATTTTTATTTGCTCGTCTGATTTCGTGCTTGATCTGATTTTGTCTAAATTCTCCATTAGATGGAGGCTGCTGCAGTCCCCAGCCTTCACATCTTCCTTTACTTCCGCAGATTAAGCTACGGAGTATTTTACTGATGCAGATTAAGCTATGGTGAAATTTATTCTGTGCATAATCTACTCCCTCCGGTTTTAAATTATTGACACCGTTGACTTTTAACATCAATTTTAACCATTTGTCTTATTCAAAAATTTTGTTCCAATGTGTAAAATTATGAGTTATGTTTTAAATTTCACTAATAATAAATAAAATAATAACAAAAATTTACATATTTGAATAAATTTTTTAAATAACACGAATGGTCAAATTTGATGTTAGAAGTCAACGGTGTTTAAAACCGGAGGGAGTATTTTGTATTTCCATCATTTATTGTAGGTACTGCGGATCATCATCATTATCATTCATAATGTGCATGATATTTTGATAAAAGTTCATAGGCGTAGTGTATCTCTAAAATTTTATCTCTAATAAAAAGAATAGTAGATCCATCTATCTTCATTCGTTTTAGAATTCGGTTTTTGTTAGACCCCTCTCCATCTCCAGACCTCCACATAGCGTTGCATAGTGACTCCAACTCTCACAGCATTTGCGCATTGCTGTCCTTTTGCGCAGCGTTGAGCGGCGACTCCAACACCAGTAGCAACGACTCCAACTGCTACCATTCCTCTATTTCTACGGTGTCACACTTTAACTAAATTTCTAATCATGGAAGAAAATAGGAAATATATGTTTATTCTAATCATGAGATAAAATAGAAGATATATTGTTGGCACCTCATTACATCATCAGAATCTGCCTAGATATATGAGCAAGGGGCGATGCCCTGTGATGCAAACTGACTCTTTTATTTATTCAGTTAAGATTAGTTTTTATTTTGTTCAAGTCAAAAAGGCAACATTCAAGGTTAAATTGGAGCAAGTATTGCATTGTAGCTCAACTTGTGTTAATACAAATAAAAATTGCATCACATTGTCCTGCCCGTAGCGTAGCACGGGCACTCAGACTAGTAATAAATTAATAAGTAGGAGAGATTATGTTTAACCACAGAATTTTCACAAGAAATGTCGACGAGTGCAAACATGAACACATTGCATTTGCAAACTGAGAGTAGATCCAGTCCACCCGGATTCAAGTTCAAAATTTTATATGTGTTGTATTTACGACTATTTATTTTTTGAGCAAATTTCCTGTGAGCCAATGAAAAAACTCCTAATTTTTTCACTATTGAAAATTTTATTTTTCATTCTGTGCCTCTGGTTGAAATTTTCTTTCCCCTATACGCCGTTCCTGAGATATTTTTGTTTATTTTTTAGTGATGTCTTTTTTCTATATGGTGCAATGAAACACAACTTCCGTTGCTTCAATATCGGTGCCAATTTTATAGTGACAGAATATATAGCGATGAATAAGGCAAAAGAATATATTATGAATTAAAATTTCACACGAGTTTAACTTACCTTAATTTTTAGATGTGTTAAAGAATTTCATAAAATTCTAAAAAATATCAATAATTCTCTTTTGTGATCTAGTACTTTATAAAAATTAGTTCATGTTCTTTCATGAGAAAATATTTAAAATATCTTTTTACTCCGAAGCGACGTATAGAGGAAGGGAAATCTAATGGGTGAGGGACACAATAGGAAAAATAAATTTTCAGATGGCTAATAGAGGATTAGCAGTTTTTTCAGTTGCTCATTGGAAATTGGCTTTTATTCCTTCAGTGGTACAGTAGTTGGCATTTTTGTCAACAGTGAGGTGCACATGCGATGGTTTCGTGTCTCTCAGAATTAGCCGTACAGTTTTTAGATGGTGTTTAGAGATAAGCGACAGTGGTTTTTACTGTGCTTTGAAAAAAATATATTGTGCTTGTAACCTTCACACACACAAAAAGAAGCCAACTGCATTTCGACATTCTTGATGCCGCTAACCTACAGCCCCTATCACGTCTGCGCCCAGCGGTGAAACTGATATGCCGTTTGAAATGTAGAAATTTTACAAAAATTTTATAATTTTTTTTAAATCAAGCTTTATTCGAAGCGTAGAAATTTTATAAAAATCAGTTAAATTTCACATAAATTAATTTAATTTCACATAAAAAACTGAAGAATTAAAAAAATCCTCCCGTACTCAATTTAATTTCATTAGAAAAATATAGAAAAAAGAACAAATCCCGCGTTCCAGTGCCCGAGAGGGCCGGCAGGCTACGGCTGCGCGTTCGTTTGAGAGTGCTGTGGCGTTTTTAGGCTGCAGCTGCGCCGCGCAGCCGCAAGCCCACAGCCCTATCGTCCAAACAGTGTCAGGTAAAAAAAAATATATTTTGCTGCTCGGTTCAGCTGCTCAGAAAATATTATCCGCAAACCTTCCTCTTCACTGGCGTGGTGCCGCCGGAGCTTCGGCGTCGGTGAGTCCCCTGCGTCTCCATTGCCCTCTCGTTCTCCATCAGCTCTCCCCATCAGGTGCTCCTGTTCCCACACTCAGCTCGCTCTGGTCGGGCAGGACTCTCCACCGGTCTCCCTCAAAGACCTAGTCAGTTACGATTGGTAATTCGTTGTAGATCAGTAGATCCCTGTTGTCTCACTTTCCTATTATCGCAACCACATTGCTCACTTCCCCCTGCTGTTACGGGACTGCATTACAGGGGGGTGTGACAAGGCAACAAACTTTGTTGAGAAGGCTTCCATATGCAATTTCACGGTAAAGTTCGTACTTGGTTATTGAACAGTTGTTTGTGGGATTTAGCATCTCCCTGTGCTGATTTACAGGAAAATATTTTGTTTATTTAACAGTTTCTTGTGGGATTTAGCATTTTCTTTTGGAACTACTGCATTGTTTATTTTGTGCCTAGTTATTTTTGCATGTGAAAACATTTCAGTCCCATTTATATGTGGTGTCCTATACTTATTTCTGTACACAGATGAGCAGTCGACGAGCGGATTGGGACAAGGACCTTACAAAGGTGTTTTTGGACCTATGTATTGCTGAGAAGGAGAAGCTCAACTATAATTGTAAGAAAGGGCTTACAAAAACAGGGTGGAAGAACTTGTATCGAAATTTCAGCCAACATACAGGAAGAACTTATGACCGCAAACAACTGCAAAATAAATTTAATAGCCTCAAGAGACTCTTTAAGTTGTGGAGGAAACTAAGGAACGCTAGTGGAGGTAGTTGGGACAATACAAATGGGACCATAACAATGGATGACGACTGGTGGAATGCTCGGATTGCGGTAATTGACTTGCCTTTTTAATTCTCCTGTATTGTATAAGGGTAAACTATTGGTCATAAATCTTACAAGTTATTTATATCTTGGTTGAAGGAGGACCAGCTTGCTGAAACATTTCGGAGGAAACCGCTTTTTCATGAGCATGAATTGACTATTCTGTTTGGAAGTATGGACACTGAAGATGGTAATATATTATGTGTTGGTGGTATTGGAGACCGGACACCTAATGGTGGCAGTGAAGATAACCATGCTCCAACGCCAGATGACAATGTCGGCCGGTCTTGTGTTGGTCATGCATCCCGCAAGGTTTCAAAGGATCATGTCGTTGAGAGCCAGCCACCAAAGAGGACTAGGAGTAGGGAGTATTATGTAGAACGCATATCAGAGAGTATGCTAGAAAGGAACAGGAATGAAACTAGTGTAGTGAATCTAGAACAAGATGAAATAACACAACTGCTACAGGTTGTTGAAAAGGATGGTGTGAGTCAAGGGTCTGAGCTATATTTTATAGCTACAGAACTGTTTATGTCAGCAGCACGACGTGCATCATTTCGCACATTTCGTGCCCCAGAGCATCGTATTTCATGGCTTCGATGGACATGGGAGAATGCTAGGAAAAAGTGAACTTGATCCATGCTTCTTCTGGACAATTACAATTATTAACTAGTGTGTGTCACTGCAATGTTATCGCTGCTGCCAAATAATATGGCAACTAGCATTATATCTGTATCATCATGAACTATATATCCCTACATATCACTGTGAACTATTTGTCCCAACGTGCTTTACATAATGTTTCTTTATTGTACTTTGCTTGTACTTTCACAATTGGTTGCCTTGGTACACACCTTTAAGAATATTATGAAACATGAGTTCTCTTATGAACTGGAGGCTCTTCGCAAGGACATACTTCGCAAGGACATAGTGCTACACAACCAGATTGGGGAGGTCATAAAGAGGTATAATGCAGTAGTTTTTGTATATCACAATAATTTTGTAATTTATGACACAATTGTTTGCTTGTAGAATGTCAAGTTCTGAAACTTCAAGCAACTCTAGTTCCACGGTAGCCCATTTTGATGATGATTCCTCTACCTGGTGGGATATGTGTGCAACCATTGGTGTATTAGCAGCAGTTGCATCGTCAAGTTCATCTGAATCAAGAAGTCAAGATTTTCCGCTGCCTGTACAAGAGTTGATAGGTGTCATTGGGCATGTGCCACTTAAATTTTCATCTCTATCCCATTGCATTCCACAAGTTGCACACTAGTGAAAAACTGTGGTCTGAATTCAACAGATCAATTTGAATCAATTGAAGCTTTAGGGATGTTTCTGTGGGCATGTGCCACAAGACAAAATCAAAGGCAAATGTCCGATCTATTTGGTAGGTCAACAGACACGGTGAGTAGGAAGTTTGGAGAGGTGTTAGAGGGTATGTTATCTTTTGGATGCACTACTATTAAGTCGAGGGATTGTGGCTTCAGATTTGCACATCCTAAACTGCACCAATTCTCACCTTACTTTGATGACTTTGATGGGAGCATAGGATCTATACATGATAATTTTATCAAAAGAAAAGGGTTCACGTAAAACGTTGGTATGACTGGCATTCACTACGCCAGGAGCCAGCTAGCCGGCGGTCAAGGGGCGCACGCCGGCGCATAGGGGGCTGGCGTCATCCCAGCCAATCCCACCTAGTGGATAAGATCTATTTTTATTATTTTTTCTCTATTTTTTTCATTTAGGATAATTTTTTCTTTTATTTATGACCTCTTAACTTGTGGAGGTCCTTTAATTAGCAGTTGTGGAGGTCCTTTAATTAGAAGTTGATCGGATAGGATCAGATCCTTTAATATAAGATCTGATATAGGATCCGTAGTGAGTCCGAGAGGCTATAAATAAGCTGTAAACCTCATTGAAGAAATCAAACAGAAGCAGCACTTTGGCTGCCAGCTTTAATCAAAGCGCAGCCGCCCAGAAAACCCTAGGGCGCCGTGTCCACCATGGTGCCTTCTCTCTCGTGCCAACGTTTAAGGCCACGCTCTCCCCTCTTTTACCTTTACAATCTCTGTAGCCAGTCTGGTTGGAAACCTAGTTATACCAGACATCCTACTTGTAAGTGAGATGGACATGAGAATTACATTTGTTGCGACAAGTAAACGGGTTCTGCTCATGATATGGTTGCTTTCAGGGAGGCAGTGAACAGCTCAAACCACTTTCCTCGACCACCCCTAGGTATGTTTTATCTGCTAGATTCTGGTTACCCTCTACGTAAGTGATATATGATCCCATATCATAAGAATAGATATCATTTGAGCGAGTTTGAGAAAAAAGGTCCAAAAAATGTTTATGAGCTTTTCAACTTCTAACATTCTTCTTTGTGGAATGTTGTGGAACGAGCATTTGGGGTTTTCAAGAATACGTGCAAATTATAAAAAATATTCCACTGTATTCTACAAAGTAGTCAAAGATTATTGTTGCATGCTTTGCACACCATAATTTTGTGATGGACAACAGTGAATTGGACATGGATGTGGACAGTAGTTACCTTCATGGCTTGGGTGCGCCAACTGGTTATGCGCATGACTGGTTAGCAGTAACAGTTGGTGATGACATTAGTACTGTTCATGATTAGATTGCAGCAGGTATGTATGGCATGGTATGAGTGTTGTTCAAGACTTCCAAGTATCAATTGTAGTTGTGCTTTCATAAAATTATGCTTTAGAAACAAAACTAGAAAATATGGGCGGCACCGCCACACTTGTGTATTTTTTAGATGGCCTCATCTCAAGTTAAATATGAAAGCAGATGTCTCTCAAATTGTACTTGGTCAAGCCAAAGTAATTTGATCATTGCTTCAAAGTAAAAATAATCCATAGCAATTTGTTTCATATATATTTAGACATTTTTCATCCTTAATGTTAAGGTTGCATGAATCCTCATCATATCATCATGGGCATGGGCCACTGTATATTTGCACCAGATAGGATGCATTTTCAGAATTTATCACGCCTGGTAATAATCAAAAAGGCTGTTGAAAAAATGGATTATTATTATTATCAAATGAAGCATATGATATATGTATTACTAAATTCACATCTTCAATGTGCCACGGAAGTACAGAATAGCATATCTAAACATCTTGTTGCTTAACATCTAAAATCAAAGCACTGTCACCAAAGTATCCATCTATCAACAAATTTTAGGATCATTGCAGGACTGAGGCAAACAAAAAGTACGTATCAACTAAAATATAAATAGTGAAACAAAAAAAAGAGAGGCAAAATAATATATATACATGGAAAAACAAAGCATTACCTCAATAATCATTATTTGGCACATGATAGGGCATGAAAATAAGAGGTCAATGGACAGATTGGAACTGGCCTATCAGTGAATCACTACGAACAGAGTTACCACATGCCAAATTATAAAATTTGGTCAACTGAGACAGATGTATGAAAGCAATGCACCAGGTACTACTATGAAGTTCAGAGTAGAGATAGTAACTCATACTTGATTTATTTAACTGTTACAAAACAGCCAATCTTTGAAGGCACAATGTAGGTGTGACATTGTGTGCAAAGCGCTCAATGTACTGTGTATTTAATTGTCAAAGTAATATAGTATCATGCACTTAATAATCTGAAATTATATACATAATAGGGCATTTGAAATTTAAAGGGTTTATTTTCTCAGTCATCTTCAGATAAATTGAATTATATGTAAAACTGGTTCAAATAGAGAGTTGCTATACCTGAATAATGATGAGCTCTATCCTCTTTTTCCATGTCAGCGCACCTTCAATATCGTAAGTACCCATCCGTGGATTGAAATAAATATAGATAAAATAGGAGGAATTGTGGTATATCCTGGTTGAAGTGTTGAGCAAACCATGATCTGATGCTCCTTTTTTTCTCTGATTGTAAATGCACAGGACATAAATCATATGAAAAGAAAAATCCAAAGGAGCAATGAGAGTGAAAATGAAAATCAAACTGTTGTGGACAGTAGATACTGATATGCCCATTGAACACTGGGAATGACATTTACTCTGCAAGAAAAAAAAAACTAAAAAACAGAGAGCAAATAAACTCACTTGCCCATGATCATGGAGAGAATACAGAGCATGATTTTTTAATCTAGGCTTGGTAGGCATCAAGGAATGATTCTGCAGTTTTTTAGTCTTCCGTAGCGGTCTGCCACCTTGCGCATCAGTTCCATTGGTTCTCTTGACCAATAAATCATGGAAGGTAAATTAGAAAATGATTCTGGAGAGGTACCTAGGGAGCATCATGTAGATGGCGATACCCATAATAAGCAGAAACAGGAGCACTCGTGTAATCTCCTGGTTTCGTTTATCCATTTTTTGTTCCCATCACATCAAGCTGCTCCCAAGTAAAGTTAGTACTCACAGCAGTTCTAATTTATCTCATGACTGTTTTGGATCTACCAAAATGGGTAATCAAAGCTATTGATAAGAGAAAAAGAGGCTTCCTTTGGAAAGTGCATGAGCTAGCCAATGGTGGTAGCTGTTCAGTGGCTTGGAATCATGTTCAGCAGCCCCTACAACACACTACTAGAAAAACCATTTTTTTCAGGCGGTTCTAAACCCCTCGGTACAGACAGTTTCGACTTTCACTGCAATTAATGAGCCTGTAGAAATGATCCATTTGTACACGCTTTTATGTCAATTGCCTGCACTAATGCTACAATTAATGAGCCTGTAGAAATGATCCATTTGTACACGCTTTTATGTCAATTGCCTGCACTAATATCATTAGTGTAGGTGAATTTTCTTAAACCACCACCGGCACTAATACCATTAGTGCAGGCAGAGGTTTAAGATATCCGTCTGCACTAATGGATTTAGTGCAGTGGTGCCTTCGGAAAGCCGCCTGCACTAATTGTCTTAGTGCAGGCGGTGCCTTCGAAAAGCAGCGTGAAAGCCGTCTGTACTATATTTCTAACAAATAATATATTATTTTTAATAATTATATTATACAAGATTTATAATTCTTTTATACAGGAATACAGTTTCAAAACAGATATAGAATTCAATATTTCATCAAACTAATATAACAGATGATGAGAACACAAACAAACAACAATATCTTACAAAACAATTATTCACATGTCACATTACATAGCATCCAACCAAATCTGATTACATCTATATAAACTTAAACCTATTATACATTAAAAAAATAAACTTTTACATAAAAATTTTACAGTGCAAGCAGACCTCTTTAGGATCTGCCTGAGGTAGTTTACTGCAGGCGGCTTTCATCACTCACCGCCTGCACTAATAGATTAGTGCACGCAGTTCTTATTAAGAGCCGCCTGCACTATTAGTTTCTCAATTAAAAAATATTTTTTTGCTCTGAAATATACTTTTTTTTGAAACTTCAGCTGCATATCCAAGTGTTCTATGAAAATTCTATGCTATACAATTTCATGATAGATTTGAGTCTGTTCAACGTTAATGTGTTCATGTGCATTAGTTGTGCATTAGTAACCACTACATATGTTATAGGATGTGGATCTAAAGTAAGTGAGATTGAAGCAAATTTATAACAAGTATACAAAAATGGTGTGAAAAAATATATATAAGTATATACACAATAGTTCATATATAAATAAAAAAAGTTACAAAATCATATAAAATATTAAAAAATAAACTTTTACATAGAAATTTTACCAGTGCAAGTGGACCTCATTAGGATCCGCCTAAGGTAGTTTAGTGCAGGCGGCTTTCATTAATGACCGCCTGCACTAATCGGTTAGTGCACGCGGTTCTTATAAAGAGCCGTCTGCATTATTAGTTTCTCAATTAAACAAATATTTTTTCGCGTTGAAATATTTTTTTTTAAACTTCAGCTGCATATCCAAGTTCTCTATGAAAATTCCATGCTATACAATTTCATGATAAGTTTGAATCTGTTCAACCTTAATATGTTCATGTGCATTATTAACCACTATACAATATGGGATGTGGATCCAAAGTAAGCGAGATTGAAGCAAATTCATTATAAGTCTACAAAAATGATGTGAAAAAAATCTATAGATGGATAAGTATAGTTCATATAAAAATATAGGAAATTAGGTTAGAAAATCAAATAATTTATTAGAAAATAAAATGACATACTTGGAAAAAGTCTTTAATCTAGACGGCTCTCTTTAGCCACCGCCTTTGTACACTTTGCCTGTATTAAAATTTTATAATTAACTAAGTATTTGTTTTTACTGCAAAATTATTTTTTCTCAAAACTCAAGTGTACTTCTAAGTGTTTCACGAAATTTTTATTATATAAACTTCTCCTGGGACCGGAGGTAGTATTTGTAGTGCTAACCCACAACACAGATGTGAGGTGGCGTTTGGCTCACAGCTAGTGCCACCGTAGTTCCTTCATGATTTACTTTGCCTTAATAAGAGAGGAGTAATACAAGTGAGAACCAAGAAATACACTGCTGCCACTGTCATCGACTTTCCCACTTCAATTGCCATTATTAGGCAAATGTGTTTCCCAACACATGTCTATTTGAAGCATCTCCCCTTTCTCAACCTTTACATCACCTGCATAAAAGGGCGTTGTGATGGACTAATTGTAAGTGCCATATGTCTGGCAGCAACGCTGCCTAAGCTTACGTTGTGGTGTTAGTAAATCCAATTTGCTGCGGCAACGATCCACGTCACATCACTAATCCACATCTTGGAGACTGGAGTACTAAATTAATGCATCCAAAATTAACGTGCCAACAGCCAAGCATTATTGCGATAGCATAGCACACCGGCTACACAAAAGTGAACTTCAGAAATACTCCGTACTCCTACCAAGGCCAATGAGGCTGAATAATTAAACAGGAATAATAAAAACCTCACTTCTTGACACATATAATAATAATAAAGCCTCTTTAGCTAGCTAGTTACATAAATACACCGATTAATCGTGTTACAAAATTCAACTAAATTACAAAAATCGTGTTACACAGTTTTTCCTTTGCCATCTTTTCGGACGTAGGGCATCACATTTTTATTAATGGTTCGTTCCACGAGGCTGATGTTTTCTGGATTTGTAAAAAGCGTCATCTCATCATATTTATTATAGTCCTCAACATCATCACCTATATTCCAGTAATTCTTTGTTTTCTTGAAATAACAATTTGGTTTTTATCATTTGCAGGGTCAACTAAATAGAAAACTTGTGCAACACGATTAGTAAGTAGCCACAGGTCGTCCTTGTGACCAACATTATTTAAGTCCACAAGTGTGAACCCATAGTTGTCAACGTTCACTCCGTTCGGATGCCTGACCTATTTGCACCTAAAGACAGGAATCTGCAGCCTCTCGCCATAATCAAGTTCCCATATTTCTTCTATAAATCTATAGTATGTATTTTTATACCCTTGTGGGTCGAAAGCTTCATTCCGAATACCACTATTTTGGGCTCTTATCTTTCTTTTTAGTGTAAAAGGTGTACCCATTAATATCATACACCTGCCATGAGGTAATTAAAGTTGACGGCCCTGAAGGCAACATCTTCATTGTTTTCTCCTCTATTGTATCCCCATGTGGGATATTTTTATCCATTAAGTATGTGGTGAAACGACGCTTGTGCTCCTTCATTATCAAATATCTGATTGCACTCGATATTCATGTAATCTGCGCAACATTCAACCACTTCTTCTGTTGTGTAGCCCTACATAATTGAACCCTCTGAATGAGCACGATTACGCACATAGCCCTTCAAAATTGATAAATACCTCTCATATGTAAACATATGATGCAGGTATAACGGTCCTAAAGCCTTTATCTGATCTATTAGATGAATCATGAGATGTATTTGCATATCAAAAGTATGGAGGAAAGCACATCTCAAGCTGACACATAGTCTCAACAATGTACATTTTCAGATAGTCCAGATCTTCAAAATTAAGCTCCTTTTGTGAAATTGCATTGAAGAAGTAGCACAGTCTTGTGATGACAACTTTAATATGCACTGGTTTGATTGACTTTATTGCAATTGCAAAGAACACCGTCATCATGATATGAGAGCCGTGAGAGTTGTAACGACAAGTTGTTTATCGAGACAAGTTTTCTAATGTTGGATAAGAAACTCGTCGGCACTTTAATACCATGCAAGCATCTGCAAAATGCCTTCTTCTCCTCCGATGTCAGAGTGTAGCTAGCCGAGGGAAGATAATGTTTTCCATTAGGTCTATCTTTAGAGTGAAGCTCATACCTCAAATCAGATGTTGTAAGTCTCTACGAGATTTCGGACCGTCCTTGATCTTCTTGGGCACGTCCAGTAAGGTTCCAATGATACTATCAAACACACTTTTTGTAACATACATCAAATCAATACCATGGCAAACATCCAAGTCCTTCCAGTAGGGTAGATACTTAAAACAACTGATTGCTTCTTGAACGGTGTGCTGTCTGTTGATGTGGTTTTCTTTCTCTTTACCCCCTGATCGTTTCCTTGCCAAATACATCAGTTATGTTCTTTACCATTTCAAAGACAAGTTTTGCACTGTATGGTGTCAGAGCAGCATCTTTTCAATGGTATTGTCAAAATGTTCTTTTATCTTACGGTATTTGTGATGCTTTGTTAAAAACCTTCAATGCCTCATGAACGCTAACTTTCTAGATGATGAAAAGTATATAGATGCAGTTCCATCCATACATACTACACATCCTTGCTTCTCTTTTGTTTGTTCAGATATGGTAAAGAGGCCTGGGTAATCATGGATGGTAACAAATATAATAGCTCGTAGAGTGAAATACTCTCATTGAAACTCATCCTAGATTCGAACACCTTCATTCCATAACTTTGCCATATCCTCCATCAAAGGTTCCAAGAACACATCAATATCGATGCCAATTTGTTTTGGACCTTGGATAAGAATGGACAGCATGAGGTACTTTCGTTTGTGACACAACTAGATTAGAAGGTTGTACATTTTTAGAATAACGGGCCAAGTACTGTGTACGGTTCTATTTTTACCAAATGGGTTCATGTTGTCTGTACTCAATCCAAACCTTATACTCCCTCCATCCCACAATGATCTTTGTTTAAGGTCAAAAAACTAATCTCTATTTCATCTTCGCTTATTCCTGTTATCGAGGTGGACTCCTCAAAACTAGCACGCAGCCGGCTGTGTCCATTCTTAATTACGTAGTCGGTTAGGCGCATGCAAGTTTTTGTTAGGCTGCCGCATGCAAATTTTTCGAAGGGAGCCACCGCATGACATCAATTAACGGCAGCTCCCATGAATGACTGCATGGCATGATTGGTGCATGGCATTCTCAATTTTTAGCAGGTAGTTAAGTATGGTGTGATTATTGCTTTCTTGGTCTCGGTGTCCATAGTGTATACAAAGGTGATTGTGGGATAGAGGGAGTATTTTGAATCTCCTCAGCAAACTGTGGATAAAGAAGTTCGAAATTCTTCCACTGAGCTACATCAGCTAGGTGTCAAATCTTTCTCGGGTTCAAGCGATCAATCACTGGAAGGTACCATATGACCAAGGAAGGAATCTTTCTCTTTTCACTCAACTCATTGGAACTGCTGTCATCGTCAATCTCAGGACCAATAGAGTTATCTTTTTTCTGTGCTCTTTTCTTCAAATTGCTAGGGTATATATGGTTGTAACAATTTGTAACAATTTTTGTATCGACTGATGCCACAAGTCGGGCATTTTTCCATAAATTCATACTCTTTGCGATACAACACACAGTGGTTTGGCATCTTGTTTGGCTTTGAAAGTATTTTTGCTAACAGACTCAAAAGCTCTGTGAAGCTACTATCAAACCATCCACTGTTGGCTTTTAACTTTAGTAGTTCAAGCACAACACGCAACATCGTGAACTCATTAGCACATCCCTTTGATTCCTCATACAAAATATCATTTGATGCCTTCTCCAAAACTTTCATATTATCTAGACCTCTCTCAACCTCCATAGATGTTAGCACTTGCGATTCAACGTGACGCAACAACTCCTCAAAGTCAAACAAAATATCATCTTCTTCATCGTCGTTGTCATCATCATGATCCTTAGTATCGAGATCCATACTAGGATGATCGGTGTTTCATCCAACAACCACAACATCTTGACAATCCACTTGAGATATCTTTTTTCCCGTGTGCTGTCCATATGGTGTAGTTCTTTATGAAACCTCTCTTGATCAAGTGTGACTAGAGCACGAATGTATTTGACCGGGCAATGTCGTTGGCGCAATCAATATATGGACAAAATATGTCATTTCTCTTTTTTTTCTTAGCATGATTCTTGGCGGCTTCGACAAATAAAGAAATATTTTGAAGAAACTAATCAGGAGAAGGTCTTGGTACATGGTACATCCATGCTTATCCATTCTTTTATTTCAACCTATGCATAATTTTATAGATTGAATTAAATAGAATCATAGACATACACATGATAAAGTATTAATTAATTATTTTTCTCCTATTGAATCTCATCATTTTAGAACAAAATTAAAATTTGCGTCTTGTGTACAACATGAATGGAAACTTACTAGGTTAAGAATTATCAAAATATTCTAAATTTTAGTCAATATAAATCTTCTAAAATGGCAAAAGCATGAGGAACCCTAGATAATGAATATTTTAGGAATTAGGGCACAAATTACGCTTAATCTTGAAATAAATCGAAGGACGACCAAAAGATTATCCGAGAACAAGATTCAAAAAGTTAAGCCAATATAAATCTCCAAAAATGGCAAAACATTGAGAAACCCTAGATAATGAATAATCAAAGAATTAGAGCACAAATCACACCTAAATTTGAAAGAAATCGGAGGAGAATTTTGCAAAAAATAGATTCACGGAGAAAACCTTCCCCTCCCGTTGATCGGTTTTCACCTGCCGTCGCGCGCGTTGTTCTGCTCACGTCGCGCGAGGAACAGGGCGGCCAGCGGCCAGTATATATAGAAGAGGGTATTAGTGCAGGCAGTTTTCCTAACGGCGACGCTTGTACAAATCTGGAAGCAGTTCTCTTAGTCAACCATGTGTACTAATACCATTAGTGCAGGCGGTTGCCTAAGAGAACTGCATGCACTATATGAGCTTAGTACAAACAGTTGTCTTAACGTGCCGCCTGTACTAATATGGACCTTAAGTGCAGGCGGCTCCTTACGACAACCACCTGCACTAATGCTTTAATGCAGGCGGTTGTCTTTGCGGGTCCCACGCTTTACTTAGTGCAGGCGGCTGACTGTTGTCAACTGCCTTTACTTTCTTGAGGGTGTCAGAATAAACCCTTTTTGTAGCAGTGACATAGCCTTAGTATTCAGAATCTGGAATTATTGGGTTGGTCTCTACGCATTCGTTGCTTTGGTTGGAGAAAACAGCAACTCCCTGGCCTTGGGAAGGATTGCCTGTTGATGTCCCTCGCAATACGTGAGCTCTGTTTCATGTGGCAGTAGTTACTACAGTGGGAAATGAGCAATCTGCGGACTTTTGGACTGATAGATCGTTGGATGGCTAGACCATTTCAGAAATTTCCCCTCACCATTTTGCCATCATACCTAAGAGATTGGCTAAGCAACGGACGGTGGTGCAGGCTCTCACTGATCGAGCTTGGGTTTCAGATATAAAGGGGGCCTTTACTGTGTAGGCTCTTATTGATTACATCTTTATCTAGGATTTACGTGAAGGTTTCCAACTATAGATGGATGTTCCAGATCAACACATTTGGAGCTTCTCAAAATCTGGCTCATATTCCAACAAGTCAGTTACAATGCCTTTTTCATTGGAACTGAGTGATGCAGCAGGGAGCCGGGAACGCGGCTAATGAAGGTTTACGGTGTCGACAGCTTGGGGAATGTCCAAAATTTGACGAAATCAGTGCAAGGAAGGAGGGATGAAGGTTGTGGCGCGTCGGGGAGGAGGAGGCGCTCCTGCTCGCCAAGGGAGGAGGCCAAAGGACGCTCGGCGACGGTGCTCCACGGGGAGGTCACGCACGGCCATATACAGACGCGCATGAGAGATAAATGAGAATGAGATAGAGAGCACCGGGAGAGGGAGTAAAGGAGGGAGAGGAGCTGTGAATGCGGAGAGGGCTACGTGCCGACCCGATGGGAACGTGCCAGCGATGGCTTCGGTGGCTAGCGGCCACGCGCCACAACACTGCTTCGGTGGCGGCTGGAGGTAGGAGGACAGGACGGTGGGAGACTGACAGGTGGGACCCGCAGGCTTTTCTATTTTTCCTGAATTTCCTGAGTTTCCAGCAGCCCTCTGTTTTTTCCCCCAAAAAACCCCAACTTCCCGAGCTCAGAATTCAAAACTTTGCAGGGCGATAGATATCTTCACGAGGAACAAATTTCCTTTTGGGCTCATTTATTAATACAAAATGGATTTTATTCTATAAAACTCGGAAAACAGGTAGTTGTTTAAAGGAGTATATTAATTTGGGACTTGAATCTTTGAATAGGAATTTCACAAAAAATATTTTTTATGCATTCTAATCTTTGGGATCAATTTCAAACAAGAATTTGTTTTAAATATTTCTTTTGAATTTTTTGCTGAACTCTCTCTTTGAAATTTTCAAAAATCAATTCAAATTTGAATTTTTTGAACTTTGAGAAATGCAGGACGTTACAGATTTCCATTGAAGGGAATTTGGTTTGAAGAAATGGAAGACATACTCAATGGACTGGACGAGTCTAGTGACTATGAAGGCTACAGTTTCTAGAGAATGATGCAAATGACTGTATCATCAAAGGAGTTAGCCACTGGACAGTCCAGTGAGGTTACCGAACAAATCCAAAGACTAGAAGAAGATGGAGTTCAGAGAAGATGTTCTTGGAGCTTGAGATGAAGGTGGTCATTGAACAGTCCAGTAGTCAGAGTCATAAGACAGTTTGGTGATTGAAAAAAGTAGACATCATTTTGATAATGGCTATTAAATAGCTATTATGGAGTTGTAGACTATATATAACCATGTGCTAGCCCAAGAGTAGATGTCCAACGGCTAAAAAATTGAGATAACATCATGTGAGAGCCAATGGCCACCAAGGATAGCACAAGAGTAAGGATCTATAGTGCTAAAGGGAGAATAACTAGAGCATCCACGCACTTCTAGAGCTTATGAGGCTAGAGAGGAGTGATAAGGCTTGTTACTCTTAGTCTATGGCAGCTTAGATCGGTTAGGAGTCGGTGATAGAGCTTTTGTGGTATTTGTGGAAGACGTCACAAGTTTGTTAGTTGTTTTGTGTCCTCCGCTTAAAAGAGACATCAAGAGTGAGAGCCCGAGCCTTAGAGATTTGCTCTTGACACTGTGTATTATTCGATACAGCTGTGGGTGTCGATATCTTCACTCCGAGAGTGAAACGTACCCTAGAGAGCACCATTCCAGGAGCAGTAGGAGGGACCGAGACTCCGACGGGAGTGATCAAACGAGGAGTGGGAAGGCATCATCCTTCCGAAACCTCACGAAAAAAATCTTGAGCCTTCCTTCTCACTTTAGTATTTGTTGTTTACCTTCCACATCTTTCATTCATGCAAGTAGTATTGATAGGTTGCTCTTAGTTCACTCATGGTGGCTCTCATTCAGTGTGTCTTGTTTGATTGTTTTGATATCATAACTAGCATGTATATAGTTGCTTGATGCGTTGCTTAACATCTAGCTAGTTTACCATGTTTGTTATTCTTTATCTAGCTAGCTCCTAACTCTGTCCTTGGTTTATATCTCTAGACTAGGTTGTTCTTCTTGTTTATCATTAGTCTAGTTCTAGTGCTTTTTGTAGAAAGTCTCAAGCATAATAGGTTGCTGTTTTGGTGTTATCTTAGCTCTAGTATGCTAGGAATTGAGTGTTAGTTCTTTAGTTGGTTGTATGTGGTAGAAAACTTAAAATTAGTAAGTGTCCAATTCAACCCTTTTCTCGGTCACTAAGGTGCTTACAATTCCAATCGATTACTACACAATTGCCACTACTACGCACTCAAAGTAAGTAAGAAAAACTAAATTGATTTTAGCTATTAGTTATATTCTTCTTAATTTAATGGTATAATATTTTGAAAAACAAAATAAAAATATTTATATAATGATCATGTTTTAGATTATGTTTTTTCTGTGTTCCTAAATTTTGATGCAAAATTTTAAATTTGATTTATACATGTGTCAATGAACAATAAAAATTTAGTAAACATCACCAATTTATTTTAGTCAAAAACTTTATTATATTTATATGGCTCTTCTAAAATTCTTATCCCAGTTCCGTAATAATCGATACCCCTCTTTCTTTCATGCACTGCCCTGTCCTTTGTTGCTGCCACCTCTTTCTACCTTTCCTCCTCGTGTGATAGAAACTACCAAGCATTCACGAGATGAGCAACACCGATTCTCTTTTTTCACCTTCCTAGCTAGATTTTAGACAATGCAACTTTGCTCCATCAGGTCACCTCCACCGATGATGGACGATATCACAGTTGCCATGGCTACAACTCACTCAAAGTAAGTAGAAAATACTAAACTTTCACTCTTAATTATATTCTTATTAAATTCACAGCGTAATATTTCTAGTAAACGAAGGTTAATCATTAAACTTTTATAAGAAAGTACCATCTGATAACAAGAAAATCAAACTAAAACAAAAAATATTATATGACGATATTTTTAGTTTTTTATTTTTTTCATGTATTTTAAATTTTTGACACAAAATTCTAAATTTGACATATGCATATACTAATTTTTTAGCTAAAAATTTACTATATTTATGCAACCTCTTTTAAAATTGTTGTCCAGTTCCGCTGCTGACGGTACCCACTGCGCTGTCCTTTGTCATCGCCACCTCTTTCTCCCTCCCTTTGGCGTGTGACAGAAACTACAAAGCACTCACGAGGCAGGCAGCGCTGATTCTTTATTTTCATCCTTCTAGCAAGGTTGTAGACAATGCAGCTTGGATCCAGTCCACTCACCGGTGACGGACAAGACCACAGCTGCGACGGCTACAACTCAGGAAGTACGAAAATGCTAAACTATTTTTACTCTTAATCATATTCGTAATCTTTCTCGTAAATCAAGTTAAGGCTTAAAATTTTTACAAGAAAGTAGCATCTCGCAACAAGAAAAATCAAACCAAAATAAAAAAGTATTATATAATGATATTTTTTAGATTGTTATATTTTTATGGATTGATAAATTTTGATGCAAAATTCTAAATTTTATATATGCATATGTGTAAGGATAATAAAAGAAATTATGATATTACTATTTTTAGCTAACATTTTACCATGTTTATGCGGTCTCTTTAAAATTCTGGTCTAGTTTCGCCACTGACAATACTCAATTTTTGTCTTACTCACTGTGCTGCCCCTTGTTGTCCCCACCTCTTTCTCCCCTCCCCCTCGTGTGACAGAAACTACCAAGCACTCTTCAATCCTGCGTGATCACGATCGTTCTCTTCTCGCGAGCAACCTCTACTCTCAGTCCCCACACCAACACTATATCCGTTTCAGCTCCCCTTCCCCATGCACAAAAACACGCAAGGATCGTCACCTCTTTCTCCCCTCCCCCTCATGTGACATAAACTACCTAGAACTCTTCAACCCTACATGATCGTGATTATTCTCTTCTCACTAGCAAGCTCTACTCTCAGTCCCCACACCAACACCATATCCGTTTCAGCTCCTCTTTGTGATACCCTAAAAATTCAAACCAAAACAATGAACCTTTTGACGATTTTTTTACCCCCCCCCCTTCTTTTATTTTATTTAAAAGAAAATTTCACATAATAAGTGAACCCAAAAAAGGAAAATTTACAATTAAAATTTGTATCCTTGCAAGTGCTTGAGTTGGATTTCCATTTACGAGGGTGCGAGATACACAACATATGAGAGGGAAGTCCGTCTCCCCCTGGTACGTGTCTTCGCAGACCGTGGCCTACACCGGAGCCACCTTCTTTGACACCGTGCAGGGCGCTGCACGTGAGGCCTTGCTACTTTTTTGCTCCATGAACCTGGAGATCACCGGGCCCACTCCGATGAAGTACTTCCCGGTTCTCGCGGACTACAACTTTATTTGGAGGCGTCGTATGTCTACCCAGCAGGGACCTTTCAAGGTTGTGGACGACTCTACTCTGGTGGAGCCTGCTGTGTACTTGACAGCACTTCACGATCTGTGCGACGACTTTCATGAGCTGTGGGCTGTTCAGGCCCACTGAGCTATTGCTGCAGAGGACCAGCTCACTTCTGCTTAGACACAGCTTACCTCTGTTCAGGCCGCACGGGACGCAGCTCTTGCGTGCGAGGAGAGCCTCAAGGAGGCTTTCGCTCACCGTGAGACTGAGTGGGACTACTGGCGACAGCAGTTCAACCAGGACAGAGCAGAGGCCCGCGCTCCCCGCAAGGCGAGGAGGAGCGAGCGGGGGATTGGGCCCCCACTCTCCTACTCCGACTCTCCCGTGGGGAGCCAGCAGCCACGACAGGGAGCACGCCAGAAGATCACTACTCACAAGCAGGTGTTCGCTCGCGACGCCAGTGAGAGGCGAGTTCTGCCTCCCCACGCCCCAGTTCTGGACCAAGCTACTCGGAATTGTATCTTCGAGATGCTCCGTCGTTGGACTGACGACGAGGGAGGTCCTAGTGGTGGTCCCACCAGGACGAGCCACTCCAGTTCCGACTCCGGCACCGACTCCGACTCCAGCCCCGACTCTGGCACCGGCTCGGGTTTAGGCCAGGACTCTAGAGCTGACACAGGGACTCACGACTCCTCTGACGTTCCCTGCAGCATCGTCTACGAGTCCATGGAGACCTCTTCTTGGGTGACCGACTCCAGCGACTACGACAGCTACACCACCGACTACTCTGGAGGATTGTGTTCATTCCCACCGACGTCGACGACGACACTGCTAGTGGAGGAGACGGCACCCCTGAGGCTGTTATTGACCTGATGGAGGAGGAGGAGGAGGACCCGTCTGAGGTTGAGTTCTATGCTGACCCGGTCGACGACGACCCCAGTGTAGAGATCCTAGCTGAGGCGCCAGGAGTACTCGAGGTAGACAACCAGGCCACCCTTACTGTTTCAGGAGCGGAGCCTATGGACGGCTTCTACACACTAGAGCAGCTGACAGACGACGGGATCGACCTGCACCAAGAGTGGCTCGACTTTCTCCAGGGACCGTGAGGAGTAGCTATAGGGTAGGTCTTAGTGCATGGCAGTCCTTTTATTGACCTTTTGTACTAGAGAGTTAGTGGTGTGCTAGTTGTGTAGTAGTGCTTAGAGGTGACTCCCATGTTATCCAGTCAGCCGCGTGTACTGTATCATGCGTAGTCCCACGTAGAACTTGGATGTGATTGTAATATAAGTTATAGATGTGTGCTTGCTTGTTATTTGATCTTTCTCTTGTATGTTGCATTGTTTGTACGCTACACCAAGATCACAAACGAAACTATGACCTATATAAACTGGGTGATTAAGACAAACTAATGTTAATAAAATATACAGACCTCTCCACTTACTCTAACATATGTCTTTTGCAAACAACAAGATGCCTCCGAAGCACTCAGCCCGCATTCAACCTCGTTGGACCCGCAACATCAACAATGAGGAGCAAGAAGAATGCCCTCGACAGGGGTGCACCGCCACTAGAGGAGCTCCTGCCATCCGGCGACGTTCCTCGAGAAGGAACCAAAGGGCGCAAGGTAGAGCAAGAGTGGAGGAAGCACAGTCCAGCCACCATGGGGAGAATCAAGTGGCGCACTCTGCTCCTGCCAACATAGCAGCACCACTTTCAGTACAAGGCATTGTAGCAGGAGCTGCTGCTAGAACTACCTGTCAAGTAGCAGCTGTGGAACCAGTACAAGAGGCGGCTGCAGGAGAAGCACTACCATACCCTCCTGCTACCCTGGCGGATGTGATGGTCGCCCGGACCCAGCTACTGTGCACCATAGCACAAGGGATGACAGGCCGCGGAGGACCCAGCAACCAAAGCAAGATGTTGGAGTTCATGAGGCTCTGCCCATCCACCTTTGACAGTACTGATGAAGAGCCCCTCGCACCCGATGACTGGTTGCGTGACATCACCAAAAAACTCAACATGGTCGAGGCTAGCGACCGTGAGAGGGTCATACTGGCCGCTCACCAGCTTGTAGGAGCAGCTAGCGAATGGTGGGACAATTACAAAGAAGTTGCTGCGGATCCTGTAGCGATCTGTTGGGATGAGTTCCAGCAAGCTTTCTGCTTCTACCATATTCCTGATGGGATCATGAAGGCAGATGAGTTCCGTGCACTGAAGCAAGGGGCAATGACCGTCAATCAGTACATCAAGAAGTTCACAAAGTTTGCACGCTATGCACCTGGGGAAGTTGACACCGACAGAAAGAAGCAGGATCGGTTCTTGGAAGGACTGAGTCACGTTATGCAAGCTCAGCTCGTCACCCACATATATCCCGACTTCAACACCCTGATGAACCGAACCATCTTCCTGGAGAAGGCTCGAGCGGGAATGGAAGGGGAAAGGAAGCGTAAGTTCCAGGCACAAAAAATGAGGCAGCAAGACCGAACCCAGCGTTCTAAGTTCAGAAGATTCCAGAAGCTCCCATACCAGCCCACTATGTAGTACCGCACCCCCGGGAATTCGCCACAACCTTAGCAGTCTGTGCAATCTATCCACCAGCCAGTGGCACCTCAGATGTTCAAGACCAACCTCAGCAATCCCAAGGGTTCTAACATGGTTCGTGCATGCTTCAATTGCCGTGAACCGAATCACATGATTGCGAACTCTCCCCACAACAGGCCGCCAACCGCTGCACCTGCCCACTCTAGAGCCAGAACAGCTATTTCTAGAACAGCCCGCAACCCCCAGAAGTTAGTAGCTCAGCCAAGAGGGACACAACAGTATGAACACAGACGTGTGAACCACATCCACACCAATGAAGTAGAAGAGGCGCCCGACGTTCTGCTCGGTGAGTATATGGTCAACTCCCTCATTGCCACAGTTTTATTTGATTCGGGAGCTTCACATTCGTTCGTATCTTCCCAGTTTGTTGGTAAGCTGGGTTTATATTCAACCTTGCTCGAGAAACCACTAATGACAAAGTCACCAGGGGCTACCATTAAGTAAAAGCTTGGTTGCAAAGAGGTTAAAATCCTCATAAGTGGGGTAGAGTTTGTAGTAGATTTGATAGTGCTGAGGTCAACCGTGATAGATGTTATACTGGAAATGAATTGGTTAGCCCAACAGGAAGCCACCATTATTTGTGCAGCCCAAGAAGTAACCCTCATCAACCAAGGGAATACCAGCTATATGCCGACCTCGCAGAAGGCACGCTAACCCTATGATATGCAGTATAGAAGGGCAAAGGATAGAAGAAATGTCAGTGGTTTGTGGGTACCCTGATGTGTTCCCAGAAGAACTACTGGGTATGCCTCCTGATAGGGATGTCAAATTTCTGATCGACCTAATCCCTGGGGCAACTCCCATCGCTAAAAGGCCATGCCGGATGGCAGTAAATGAATTGGCAGAGCTTAAGCAACAGCTAGTCGAACTACAGGAGAAGAGATTCATTCGACCTAGCTCATCACCTTCGGGTGCGCCTATGCTTTTTGTACAAAAGAAAGATGGCAGTCTGAGAATGTGCATCAACTACCGGGCATTGAATGAGGTCACTATTAAGAATAAGTATCCATTGCCCCGGATAGATGATCTCTTTGATAAGCTAAAAGGGGCAAGATACTTCTCCAAGATCGACCTGAGGTCAGGCTATTATCAGTTGAAGATCAGGGAAAGTGACATAATGCGTTCGTGACCAGATATGGACAGTATGAGTTCATAGTGATGCCTTTTGAATTAATCAATGCCCTAGCATATTTCATGAACTTGATGAACAAGATATTTATGGAGGAGTTAGACCATTATGTCATGATATTCATTGACGACATACTCGTCTACTCTAATAGCGCCGCCGAACACGAGGAGCATCTCCGAGCAGTGCTGGGACGACTAAGAGAATATCAACTCTACGCCTAGTACAGCAAGTGTGAATTCTGGTAACAGGAGGTGTAGTTCCTAGGACACATCATCACTGCCCAAGGAGTAGCAGTCGACCCCGTCAAGGTAGAAGCGGTTATGAACTCGAAGCAACCTTCCACAGCCACAGAAGTCAGAAGTTTCCTTGGACTGGCTGGATACTATAGGAGATTTATTGAGGGATTCTCAAAGATAGCCAAGCCAATGATTGAACTAACCCAAAAAGATAGGAAGTTTGAATGGACACCACAGTGTGAGCAGAGTTTCTAGACTCTAAAAGAGAAGCTTACATCTGCCCCGGCGTTGATATTGCCAGATATACACAAAGATTTCACAGTGTACTATGATGCGTCACGACAGGGACTGGGATGTGTCCTAATGCAGGAAGACCGGGTGGTGGCATATGCATCTCGGCAGCTGAAGAAACATGAAGAAAACTATCCCACCCATGACCTAGAGTAAGCCGCAGTAGTACATGCACTGAAGATCTGGAGGCATTATTTATTAGAAACGAGTGCAAGATATACACAGATCATAAGAGCTTGAAATACATCTTCACTCAGACAGAACTAAATCTAAGACAACGAAGATGGTTAGAGTTGATCAAAGACAATGATCTAGACATCTAATATCACCTCGAAAAGGCGAATGTAGTAGCAGACACCTTGCGTCACAAAGCACACTGCCACCATATCCAGGGAATGACCAAGGAAATCAAGCTAATCCAGGAAGTGGAAAAGTTGAAGTTATGGGTAGTTCCTTCTAGGACAGTGAACACCTTAGAAGTGACTCACACCCTAGAAGACAGAATTCGGCATGCCTAGTCACGAGATCATGAGATCCAACGGCTGAGAGAATTAATTAAAGAAGAAAAAGCCTCACGACTCTGAATGGAAGAAGACGGAATAATATAGCACGATCAGTGGATATACGTACCCAAGGTGGAACAGCTAAGGAGAGTAGTACTAGAAGAGGCACATAACTCAGCATACTCGATCCATCCGGGATTGACACGGATGTACCAAGACATAAAGCAGAAATATTGGTGGGAAGGAATGAAAAGGGAGATGGCTGAATTTGTGGCCCGATGTGACGTTTGCCAGAGAGTAAAAGCTGAACACCGGAAACCTGCAGGATTGCTACAGCCACTGCATATTCCAACTTGGAAGTGGGATGAGATCTCCACGGATTTCCTCGCACTCAAAAAGTAAATGACACCATCTGGGTCATCGTGGACTGACTTACCAAGGTCGCCCACTTCATCACAGTCAAGAAAGAAGCCCGAGGTGACAAACTAGCACAACTCTACATAGACAACGTCCTAAAATTGCATGGGGTACCAGCATGGATAGTCTCGGATAGAGGCTCACAGTTCACCTCTCACTTCTGAAAAAGTTTACAAGGTTTGCTAGGGACGAAGTTGGATTTCAGCTCAGCCTACCACCCGCAGACGGATGGGCAGACAGAGAGAGTGAATCAGATACTGGAAGACATGCTTCGTGCCTGTGTACTGACCTATGGAAAAGACTGAGAGAAAAGCCTGGCTTTTGCAGAGTTCTCATACAACAACAGCTATCACACCAGCCTACAGATGGCACCTTTTGAGGCACTATACGGACGGAGATGCCGAACCCCACTAATGTGGTCTCAAGGCGGAGAACTGTCATTCTTCGGCCTAGCCATTATAAAGGAAGCAGAGGAAAAGGTTGCGGAGATTAGAAGCAAGCTCAAGATAGCCTAAAGCAGGCAGAAGAGCTATGCAGATACCTGTCGAAGGGAACTAACCTTTGAGGAAGGGGACCATGTGTATCTAAAAGTGTCTCTAATCTGAGGTACCAGAAGATTCCAAGTTCGAGGGAAGTTGGAACCGTGCAATATAGGCCCCTATCAGATACAAAAGAAGATAGGGGCAGTAGCATATAAGCTTGACCTGGCAACTGAACTGTCAGATGTGCATCCTGTGTTTCACGTGGCACAACTAAAGAAATGTCTGCAAGTACCTGAGCAGCAAGTATCACTGGAAGAAATGGATTTGCAACCAGATCTATGGTACCAAGAGATGCCAGTTCGGATATTAGAGACCACTACCCGACAGACTCGTCAGAACGTGATCAAGTTCTGCCAAGTACAATGGAATAATCACACAGAAGCAGAGGCTACTTGGGAAAGCGAGGACGACCTCAGAAAAGAATTCTCGACCTTTTCGAAGAGCAACCAAATCTCGAGGACGAGATTCTATTTAAGTGGGGTAGGTATGTGATACCCTAAAAATTAAAACCAAAAGAATGAACCTTTTGACCTTTTTTTTTACCCCCCCCCCCCCCCTTCTTTTATTTTATTTAAAAGAAAATTTCACATAATAAGTGAATCCCAAAAAGAAAAATTTACGATTAAAATTTGTATCCTTGCAAGTGCCTGAGTTGGATTTCCATTTTCGAATTTTATTCGAGTGTTATTTGAATGGAAGCTTGTTTTGTTTTCAATTTATTCCAAAACCCGGGCCGCCATCCCTTGGCCCAACTACCCCAACACTTTTTCTTCTCCCCCCCCCCCACCAGCCGCGCCGCCCGTCTCTGGCCCACTTGGCTCGCACGGCCTCCTGGCCCAGCTAAATGGCTGGCCCGCTCGGGGGAGCTTCTTTCTCCCCGAGCCGTTGCCGCCCCCGCGTTCGGAGCGCACCGCCCCGGCGAGTCGTGTCGCGCCGCACCACTGCACGTCGATGCCGCCTGTCGCACCAAGCGTGGTGTCACCCCCACGGCCCATTCCGCACAGTGTCGCCTTGCCACGTCGCCTCACACTGCACGGGCTCAACGTCACCCATGTCCGTCGCGTCGTCGCCGCTCGACGGAAACCGGCCGAATGACGGAGCTCCACCCATGTCGCCTGCTCCCGCGCGTCACGCACAGTCCCTACTCGACGTCATGCTCTCGCCGCACACAGGAGAACCGCACACATCCGCAGTAATGGCCGCCACCTACCCTTGACCGACCTCACCGCCCTCCGCTTGACCGGCCCGCCTCTCGCCGCCTATAAATGGCCTCCCTCGGCTCCCACCCGACCTTGCCGTGCTCCCGCCACTGAGCACAGGTCACCACCGCCGCTCCTCGCCACCCAATTTCGCTTTTCCTCCCACACACCGGTGAGCTCGCCGCAAGGCGATTCCTCGCCACCGGTCGCCAAGCCGCCGGTCCGGCCTCACCTACACTGCCCCTAGCCCAACACCGAAGCGCCCGACCCATTGTCTCAGTCCCTTCAGCTCTTCCGGAGCCCGGCCCCTAGCGCTGCCGCGTGAACCCGCTCGCGCACTCCGTTGGCGGCCATTGGGTACACGTCGGCCGCACGTGCCACACCATGACGCTCACCGCCCGCTCCGGCGCCCACGGAGCCCACAGACGGGCCTTGAGTGCTCCCAGCATGAGTTGGCGCAGCGCTGCCACCACGGCACTGTCAGCGTGCCGTTTCGGCCACACGGCTGCGCCGCTGGTGACTTCAACTCCACCACGGGCTCGGCCCCCTCGGGAGGGGCTCAGCCGACCCCCGGCGCAGCAACCGGCCAGCG
>BCLF01000019.1:345266-361411 GCA_001602275.1 Zoysia japonica
GCCAGGTGCTGTCGGGCCGCGCAGGCCACAGCGCTCCGGCCCAGTGGATCGTGGCGGTCCAATACTGGCGCGCATGCCGCCTGGCCTAAGGGCCAAAAGGCCAGGCCGGCCATGCGCATGCCCGCACTGGCAGGTTGGCCCATGGCCCACCTGGCAGCCAGCCGCCGCCCACTCACACTGACCCATGGGCCACTGGCCCACACGTCAACCACACATCCAAAATCGCTACGGCCACCCAACCAGTGCACACACAAAATTATTTTCGAGCCATTTTAAGTCCAAATAAATTTGTAAAAATTCTTAGAAAATCCCCACTTTACAAATACACCCTTATACATCTGAAAACCCACTTAGCAAAGCCCTTTTGCCACCACAACTTTCACATTAGTCCTTCAATTTTTAGAAAATTTCAAAAAGGGCCCTCACATCTTATGTTTACCATCATTTCCACATACCACATCCGTTCCCCGAGATTTTTTCACCCTCAGAATCGCAAACACGAGCCCAACCTTTTGAAACCTCCCCACGCTGAGTCTTCTCGTTTATTTTTGAAGTTTTGTCAACTTTGTTTTGTAATCGTTTTCCCCGCTATAGATTTCTTTGGTCTTTTCTCGTGTAGACGACGAAGCGCTCGGAGGCGAAGAAGCCGACGATCCGGAATACGAGGAAGAGCTTGACGACGCTTTCGAAGGCAAGTCCTAATATCTTGATCATTTTGTTCCTAGTTTCGCTATGCGCCTATAGAACCCGTATGCTTGCATGTTCGTAGCTATATGTTCAAAACGTTGTGTAGTTATGAACATATTTGTTATACACGTATTTATTTTTATGTCAGTAACTTGCTCTTCATAGGTACAATACCACCTTGATACTGGGTTGTCGATCGAACCTTGTTAACCGTAGGAATTCCGTCATTAAATACTTTAATGCACAGAAAGTTGTCTTGAATTAGAATGCTTAGGAACACTCACGTGAAGCTATAATTCATCACTCAATATACATAATCATCAATTATCAAACGAGTTACAAGAGTTTGGACGTGTGTGTCAAACAAAGTGGGATAGGGAATAGTGAAAACTGGTGATAGGTGATGGGAAGGGATAATATTTTTGGTCGTGGGGCGAGCTCCTAGAGCTGTGTGATGTGTGTAGGCTTCGGACTGGTCCACCTGCCATGGACAAGCGCCACCCTGCCATATAAAGACCGATTCATCGGACTTCAACGTAGTGATTTCGTGCAACCACAGAACCTGTCTTGACGGGACTCACTCCACCCCCTTAGTCGTCCACTTTGACCCCTAAGACGGTCGGGTGGTACACAAGTCGCAGGAGCAGACATGAGATACTCACGGTCCGGTCTTTGATTACTGTAATAGCCCGCGCCATACCATCGTACTGCCCACTGATATAGCCCTCTAGTTTTCATAATTACCTGTCTGTGTGTAGGTCCCAGGGAGTAGATGTGGATGACCTAAACCCACGGTCTGGCTACGAAAATGTGCTATCGCGTCATCGGTGGCCTGAAAAACCCTGAGCGATGACCCATGTTTGTATCTTGAGGCAGACATTGTGGACACCTTGGTGTGCGTTGGAGTGAACGTTATGCGATTCTGTTGATCAAGAGGAGCATAGCCTGTGGGTACAGTGTACAACCTCTACAGAGTGTATTAATCCATCCGGAATGGCCATTGTCACGGTATTGACACACTACAGCTTAAGCTCACAATGATTAGTCTTGACCATTTCCTTGTTGATGTGAGTGGGTGTAGGTGCCTGTGTTTTGAAAAGTGTCTGGCTGGGATAATGGAGGCCCATCCAGTTAAAACTTGAGAATTGGCGAAAAAGGTGACTACTCCCTTAGGTCCAACCTTTAAAATATTGATAGAGTAGGGATACTTCAATCCCGTTTTGAGAACTCTCTGTAGAGAAATCTGCATAAAAACGCTTTGGCTAAAAAGAAACCATAGCCTCTCTTTGTCGACCTTGTAAGCACGTATACAGCTAAGTTTGGGGTTAGGACTTGCTGAGTACTTTTGTGCTCACCTTTGCTGATGTCGCTCAGATGAAGAAGATAGTGCTGGCCTCGATGGCGACTAGTAGGGCCGTTCTGCGCGCGAGTTTGTCTGTGGATTTTGCTTCTTGCCTTTCTCTTTATGTAATGACTGTCCGAGGTTGTCTAGCACTCGATGACTTGTAATTTAAGACTTGGTTGCAAGACTCTATTTGGGACAATATATGTAATATTATTGGTATGTGCTATATATCCACAATGTACGTGTGTACCAACTACTGATCTAGAGATTGGAACGGTGCTCACAGAATATCCTAGAAATGGGGTATGACACTTTTCCCCATGCACAAAATGCAAGCGTCGTCACCTCTTTCTCCCCTCCCCCTCTTGTGACAGAAACTACCAAGCACTCTTCAAACCTGCATAATCGTGATCATTTTCTTCTCACGGGCAAGCTCTACTCTCAGTCCCCACACCAAAACCATATACTCTCTCTGTTTTTTAATTGATGTTGTCATTGACTTTTAAATTCAACTTTAACCATTCGTCTTATTCAAAAAAATTTGATCGATTTCATATATTTTGATATAATATGATTTATCATTAGAGTTATTTGAATCACAACTTAAAATTTTACACATTCGAGCAATTTTTTTAATAGGACAAATGGTCAAAATTAAATTTAAAAGTCAACGATGATATTAATTAAAGAATGGAGGGAGTACATTTCAGCTCCCCTTCCGCACGCACACCAAAAATCAAGCATTGCACCACAAACTCCAGGCACCAATGGCCCAGTCTATTTCAGCCCATTTTGTTGTAGAGAATTAGCAAAAAGTGCAGTCCAACCAAAAGAGGTATGTTTGTTTTAGCTTCTCAGCTAGCCTTTCTAGCTGGAAAATCTGAAAAGTCAGAAGCTCAAACAAATGAGATTCTGAAAAGCTTACTTTTAAAAAGCTGAAAAGCAAGCTTTTGATTAAATAAACTAAAAGTTGAAAAGCACATTCTAAACTGTTTTTTTGATATTTAGTGTGCTGAGAAGTTAAAAATATATTTAAAAAATAAACATTCAAATTCCATCAACTTGTTTTTTCAACCGGCCAATAGCCAACTTTTCGAAAAGCACAAAAATAAAAAACCAAACAAATTGGCCTAAAAGAGCCCGACAAATGCCCACCGTAGCCCCTCAATGACTCACCTGCAAAAACCACTTGCAAAACCACACAAACCGTAAGCGCCAGCTCCCCTGCCCTCCATTTTTAGCAAACTTTCCCTTAAATCTCCTCCCCGCTTGCACCCCCTCTGCCTCCCATCGCAGCTAGCCGCCTTCGTTCCCAGAGCGAAACCGTGCTCGTCTCTGTCTGCCTCTCTCCCTCGTCAATCCTTCACCGGCCTCACCTATGGCGAACAACCACGGCGCGGCGCCGACATCACCTGACGAGGAGAAGGTGGCCGGAGAGGGTCGTGTGGAGCAGGAGGAAGCGGTGCCGGCGGTGCTGGCGGGTCTGAAGAAGGGGCCGTGGACGGCAGCAGAGGACGCCATGCTGGTGGACCACGTCCGGCGGCACGGCGAGGGGAACTGGAACGCCGTGCAGAGGATGACGGCGCTGCTGCGGTGCGGCAAGAGCTGCCGGCTGCGCTGGACCAACCACCTCCGTCCGAACCTCAGGAAGGGCGCCTTCACCCCCGACGAGGAGTTCCTCATCGCCCAGCTCCACGCGCAGCTCGGCAACAAGTGGGCGCGCATGGCGGCCCACGTAAGCACCGCAGCGAGCAGATCGATCCCCGATGTTTTCCGTTCGAACGGTATTCTTTTCTCCGTGGTATCGTCGCGAATTCTTGACGACATGCTTTCGTTATGTTGTGTGCTTCCGCAGCTGCCGGGCAGGACGGACAACGAGATCAAGAACTACTGGAACACGAGGACGAAGCGGCGCCAGCGCGCCGACCTGCCGGTGTACCCGCCGGAGGTGCAGCTCCAGCTCGCTCTCTCCAAGCGCTGCCGCTACGATGGGTTCTCTCCGTTGGCGCCGCCACAGCCACAGCTGTCGGAGTCCAGTATCCAGACGCTGGAAACGGGCGCCGCCGCGTCCGCCGGGTACACCAGCGCCCGGCCAGCTCCGCTCGACCTCGCACAGCGGCTCGCCGTGACGACGAAACCGACGGTGCAGTTCCTCTCCCCGCCGCCCTTCTCGGTGCCATCGTCCCCGTGGGCCAAGACCTTCGCTCGCAACGGGAGGTACTTCCAGTTCGCGCACTCGTCACCCGTGTCCCCGTCGACGCCAACCGGGCCGCTGCACCCCGTCACGCCGGACCTGTCCCTCGGCTACGACGCGCGTGGAACCGAACAGAGGGGACTCCCGCCGCTCTCGCTGTCTCCTTGCCCAAGACTTGAGCTCCCTTCAAACCAATTCAGCCAACCGATGCCGCCGCCCTCGGCCTCAGCCGCTGCCGGCGGCTTCAGTGGAGGAGCTCTGCCGGATCAACCGAACGCAGCGTGCCTGGAGAAGATGCTGCAAGAGCTTCACGAGGCCATGAAGGTTGATTCGCCGGTGCTGGTCCCGGCGAACGGAGGCCCCGGCGACGCTGTCCTGGAGCGGCACCATGGCAGAGGTGAGTAGTGCATGCCGAGTGTGAAGCATTTGTGTGACATTTTACCTTTTTTGGATGCTCTCGGACTTCGATTTGTTGCTTTCTTGAAGAGAACAATCACTCAGGAACCTTTTTGTTCGTGCTTCCAAAATCTCCATTTGTTTTTTCCTGGCGAAGTGCCAACAACTTCTGGAAAAGCCAAACAAGACTGATATTTTTAACAGAGCCGTGAGCTGATTAATCAGATTTAAACTTGTTACAAATGAATCAATGTACACTGACAGAAGATTCGTATTTTTTTTTGTTGTATTTAAATGTTTCATTAGATTGGCGAAATCTAAAACATGGACAGCACACTGTTTGGAATCTTCTTTGTTTTCTTTTTGATAATTTTAAGGTTAGTACTCTGCAGGTACAGGCTGAAGAAGCTTTCTTTATGTTCTTGCAAGATAGTGACGGCCTGTGATCTTGTTCCATGATTTCTTTTCCTTATCTTGCCAAGTAGGAGTACTACTTTAACAAATTTATTTCCCTTTCTTCTTTTCTCTCTCCATGTACTAGTAATACTTTACCATGTACCTAATCGAATGTAATATGCTTCCAATTCATGCTTGCTTTTTGGGTCTTGGGTGATTGCTCATTTGCTTCCACGACATCACGTCACATTCAGGATATGTGCACACGATCGTATCTAGGAATAATTTAACTAGGGAATTTCATGATTACCTATCTGGTGAAGATTAGAATCAAATCATACAAATTTTGTATAAGTTCTTGGTTTATCCTGGTGCAGATCAGTGCGTTCAAATTCATGCCGATTCCTGCTTGAGCTAGTATTCAGATATGCTGGACAAATTTCTCCATGTGTTCACAATTTGAATCATTTTGTATGATGCAATTCAAATCGTACTGATCGCTTCATTTCAGATGACAAACCGGAAGGCGAGCTCAAGGAAGACATCGACACGCTGCTCGACCTGATGATCCCGCCGTTCAACGCGGAAGAGCCTGCGCCACCGGCCCCTGCACCCAACCTCTCAAGCTCCATCTCACAGCAGAGCAGCGACGACCAGGAACCGTCCAACGTCGACCTTGAAATGGACCTGCCGGCCACCGGCGCCGCTAGCTCGCCGGACCAAGAATGGGGCCTTGACGGCGTCTGCCAGTGGAGCAACGAGTCCAGGATATGCTGATCCCAAGGACCGCAAGATCGACATTCGATGATTCTCTATGATTGAAACGGTTGAGAGTCTCTTTTCGGAAACTTCTTTCGGTGTTGTCAGACGTTTCAAGCACCTGGCGGTGCTAATGGTACATCATGCACAGAATATGTTCCTTATGTTCAGTTCTTAATGACAATGTTGTTACTGACTCAATCTCGGCTCTGCATACCGAGCCAAATAGCAAGGGTTTAATGTGTTTCCATTATCATATATAACACTATAAATGGTACTTTCTCCATTTTAAAATTGTTGTCGACGGTTAGTTTAAATTAATTTACAAAGGCCCCGTTGATGTTTAACTGGGTTCTGGAAGTTGTTCTCCAAGAGATTCTAGTCTTCTTGGGACATGCTCTTAGTACCCTCTTCGTTTTCAAATTGATGTCAACATTGGCTATAAATATCAACTTTGACCGTTTGTATTATTTAAAAGATCAATTCAAATCTAAAAAATTATAATTAAAAAAAACTTTGATGATAAAGCAAATTATAACAAAGTATTTGAAATTTATCATATGTTTTTTAATAAGAAGAATGGTCAAAGTTAATATTTATAAGTTAACAACCACATCAATTTGAGAACAGAGAGAGTAGTTGTGATCTTCCCAAAAGTGGGAGCTTAAGTGAATACTTCGGTTGTGATCCAACGAACCATGTGCTGGATTCAGGGTGTCAGACTGTCACTTAAGGGCTCGTTCGGTTAGCAAGTGGACTAGAATGGAACGAGAGGATTGAAATCACACCTGACTTAGAAATGGATCAAAATCACCCAATGCACCTATAATCCCCATGGGAAGATAGTGAACATCAGCATACGAAACCAAGTACTATGTTGGACGCGCTTTCTCTCCTCTCATGCCTCTTCCCACCGACGTGGTGAATTCTCATTGCACCTTGTTTATTTATGGACCCCACATGATTGAATATATGATCCAATAAGAACAACATCGTGGAAATACGTATAGGAGGAGGACACAGGAAAAAAGAAGCTGCGTCCCAAAATATTGTAGACAACAAAAAGATGAGGATAAGGAAATGGGGCCATTCTTTCTATTCGTAGGAGTACGGCCGGGAAGGGTTGTAATAATGACCCTAATCCATTTTGGGGCGTTGCGCTTCTATTCGAAATATTATCTGGACTTTGCCTGCATTTTATTTTGCTCTGACGCGCTGTCATTGCTTTTCAAGATGCGTACAGCACATAGACGTGGATCCTCTGAAATCAGTTCTCGGGTCTGAGCACAACTCTTCGCTCGTATTTTACTGATACTGAACAGCTGCTAACCAAACATTAGGAACACTAGATGACTCTAGATCTAGTTGCTCCAAACAAGAGTAACGTAATCAACCACGATCTCAAGTAAATTTTCTAGTTTTTCTTTTCTGTCATCAATTCCTTGTGAACAATGGTAACATAGAATGAAAATGAGAAATATTTGTCTGATCCGAGAAGTGGTTAGCCGTCATGAACCTGCCACGAGATTAACTTAGCCCATGCAAACCGTGGCTTGCTAATGCTGCCTTGGGTCTCCCATGCATGATGCGCGGTAGATCGGAGAACACGGAGCAGTTGGATTGCATGAGCAAGCTCCTATCCATGCCGAAGACGTGCTGCCCTCACTTCGCTCCTTGCTTTTGGCCGGAAGTTCCTCCTCCATAAGAATGGTTCCTCTTGCTGTGCCTGCTCTGTTCCAGAGACAGCATGGTTCTTTGCCACACAAAACTCAGCCTACAGCTAAAAGAAGCTTCTAACGGCATGTTTGGTAAATATTTTAAGGTTTTTTTGCAACTAATTATAACAGCTAAACATCTAAACCCAATAAGTTATTATATCTATAATAATCTATAATTATTTTTACATTTTGTAGTACAAGGTGCAATTAGTAGTTTTTTACTTCTTCTCCCTTCCTACGACCTATAATCTATGTCTCGGATGAGTTGTTTTGCCAAAAAAAAAATAGATTATGTTATTTCCACAAAAAAATCCAAAATGTAAGCTAGTTTTGAATAATAAGAATAATCCCTACTAAACGAGCGTTAAATGTTGTTCTCCAGGCGGAAATGTGAGACTCTGCGCTCGATTCCCTCACACATCTTTTCTAAAAAAAATTGCAGTGTTTACCTGGGGCTTGTTCACTTGGTTAGTCTCTAGTTTTATCAAATTGGGTTTTATTAAGCATCGTAATTGTCTGTTTATACTTCTATTATACTCCTTTCATTCTAATTTAGTTGTCGTTTTAGAGCTGTACATAACAAACAATTTACAAGGGACAAAAAAAAAATGAGATGGACTGAAAATGAGGAGATATAATATAAAGATAGAGATGTACTGAGAATAAAAAAATTGCATTTAAAAAGCGAGAATAACAAATAAATTAGAAAAACGAGGCTAGGATGATAAATAATTTGGGATGGAGAGAGTATATAAGACCATCTCCAAAAGCTTTCTATTAACTTACCCTAAATCACTATTATAAGAAAATAGCGTAAAAATCCTCCTCCATCAGCTCCCTAAACGGCTCCTTACTTTCAGTAATCCTCTTTGGATATAGATCTGGAGAACTTTCTGAGGTCTCTAACTCATCTCTTGTGCGGTTCGTCACTTAGCTCAAATTTAAACTATAAGAAAGTGATTAAAATAAATCTTGAAATTTGTTTTTATCTCAAAAGGTACTTTTTGAGGTAATTTTTGAGGGAATTATTTGAGATGCTCTAACATTATAAATAGTCAGTTGGATGTTATAAATCTGGTTATATCTAGAAATACTTATAGTTGAAACAAAAAATGCACTACGCAAGTGAATGTGGAGTATTGTTCTTGCGAAATGTGAGGTTTTGCGAGGACTTTCAAAAGACATGTTATCCCATAAAAAGGAGCCAATTACATGTTGACCGTGGAGCGGATCAAGGGTCACACAGGGACACGATGATGACGCGATGCAATGGCTCCCGTCAGATCGGTTTGCGGGACAGGCGTGCATCACCAGAAGGTCCAGAAGAGCCATAAAACGGCCTCGTGCTGACCCACGTTTGCAGAGATGGCAACGGGTGAAAACCTATCGTGTTTAGCCTCTTCAGACCTATAGTCACAAGGAAAAAAATTCCCCGTCAGGGAATTTATTAAGAGTCACAGGTGATATTTTCAACCCAAACCCAAACCCATCGAGTGAAATTAATTTATCGAGTACCCATACCCAATAAGAGAAGGAGAGAGAGGGGTGAAAATTAAAGAAAAATATAAAATGAGCAAGTGAATTATGTAAACCAATAACTAAATATTGCTATTAAAAAGTGAAAGAATCTTGTAGACAAGCTAACATTCTTTGAATGCATAACTTTCCAAATAAAAATAGACTCTCATTCCAAAAGGCAATGAAATAAATTATTAAATTAGCTATTTTTTCGGGTGTAAAATACCCACAGATTAACGGGTATAGGTTGAATAAAAATATACCCATACCCATATACCCAACGGGTAATGTTTTTCTCTCGTTAACAAACTCACGGGTATAAAAGTTCACTCAAACCCAGATTCTAATAGAGTAAATACCCATCGAGTTACGGGTTTCGGAGCCCATTGCCATCTCTACACATTTCCGTGCCTACGCAGGCCAGCCGTGATGCGTCTCTGGTCGACACATTTGGACACCTGGTTGGCGCCCAGAGACGATGGCGTGCATGAGACCAGCCCCGCGTCGTCGTAGCCGCCGAATTGGATGACATGGGACGGAGGCCATGGGCGGGCGATTGGGTAGGGCCGTAGCCGGTACGATGCTCATTCCCTTTAGCCCGGGAATTCGATGGCCACAGATGCCTTGCCGACGCCGATTGCGTCGTGAGGTGTAGGCTCCAGTACTGTAAATTAGAGGTTAAAATTTAGAGTTGCCGATTGCCGACGCCACAGACGCCGATTGCCTGACGCCGATTGCGTCCCTTGAATTAGGGGTTAAAATTTAGAGGAGCTATAGTATGGTAAATTAGAGTATGTTATTAAGTATTCGATCTAAAATCAACGATTTAGTTTCACCTTTACAGTAACTATGAATAGTACCTAATAAACAATAATTTTGCTGCGACACCTATTATAAATAATAATTACTATAGTGTTAATTTATGACAATATATTATCTCTTTCAATTTACGGTAGTAGATGTCTACTCTCTTTGTCCCAATTTAAGGTGCATTTGGCAAAGTGAAACGCTTCAGTTCCCAATTCGAATCGATAGAAACGTTGCTAAACAGGTGAAAAATGAAACGATTCGCCAGAGAATCGCGTGAAACGATTCATGTTTTTGGCCTACGGGCGTGAAACGGCCGGAAGGACGTTTCGCCCACGAAACGCTTCACCCGCGTTCACCTGCCCTTCGAGTTCGATAGAATTTAAAAGTGCCACTGCCTGCTCCCGTTCAATGGCCACTCGCACGAGCCAGCTAGGAAAACAACTATTCTCAGTTTTTGAAAAAAAAATTTGACGGTTAATCTTCAGAAATTAAAGGAAGTCCTTTTAAGTTTTCAAAGTTTTTCAAAATTATTCTGTTAAGTTTGTTTCATCGAGCTTTTTGTATAGATATCCTTCAAGTTATTCTTAAAATTTTACAAAGTTGTTCCATTAATTTAGTCTGGTAATTTGAATTTTAATTTAACAATAGTTTGTTACGATACATTTAAGGGTATATTGCTCATTTCAATTCTCCTCCTTTGCTGAATCTGAATTACTAAAATTTGTCAAATGATTTTTAAAGTGATTTTGTTTCTAATTAGAAATGTTTTTACACTGAAATATTTCTTATTCTTAATAGAATCGAAACCGTATCAAATGCATCCAAAGTGTTATTTTAGCTCTAGACACGGTAATTAAGAGAGGTAAAAAGTAAGATGTGCTGAAAACAAAGATATGCAATTAGGAAGATAGAAAGATGTATTGAGAAGTAACAGTAACAGTTAATTTGAGATAATTAGAGGATGTTAAAGTAACAGATAAAATGAGATGGATGGAGTAGATTTTACCTCCTAATTCAGGAGACCTGCATCCGCGCCCAAGGCTCTGGCTGGTCTTGCTTCCTGGAGCACGTTCTTGAATCTTGATGCGCTTGAGGTGCAGCTCTAGGCTAGATTAATTGCAGGCATGTTCGAGAAAACCTTGCTCTAGGTCCGTAGCCGGTTGTAGCTTGTACCTTGAATTTTGGTAACATAGGGAATACGGAAAAATGTTGAATTGGGATTATCCCCATTGGAAACCTATTTCTATTCAAAACATGAGGTCCAGTTCAATGAAGGGTTCAACCGCATGAAAATTTTCCATCGAGTTCATTTCTCATTGTCTATTTCTTTTTTACTGTTGCATTCAGAACTGCAGTAAGAAGCTTTTCTGTTTTTTTTTAAATCTCGAATAGGAATTGAAATGGCAAGCAAAACTCTGTTTTCTCTAGTTTCAAAAGCTACAAGTCTATTTTTCTTCCTAAAACAATTCATTGTCCATATAAACCAATTGCAACTGGCACATTCAGCTGTTTCACTTTATATTTCAAATTATTAATTTTGTTTTAAAATAAGACATGAAATATAGTTTTTGAAACATTATCATCCCTTAGTTTTAACATAGGGATTAATGTGATATATCACTGTGAAAATTTAAAAAAATTGCTATTACACTGAGAAAAAAGAATACATCGCATTGATTTGAACAGCTTCACTGAGTAAATTGAGTCGAGATTTTGTTAGAGGATCGAACAAACAAAGTGTTTTGTTCATGGGATTAAAATAAAAATATCCTCTCTTTAAAATCTTGCTTTCATATTTTATAATATTTGCAAAGAATCTAAATAAATATGAAAATGAGCCATAGATATGGTATCCCATGGACATGGTTCACATGCGCGCAATATACCTGGGAAATTGGGGCTGAAACGGCCTCGCCTAAGGGCATCCTCAATGAGTCATAGTTTTTATTCTTCTTCTCATAATGCATCAGCATTTTGCTTATGCGGCAAAGAAACCATTTTTACAACCTCTTCACTAACACCAAGGCAATAAGAAACTAAAAAAAAAATACATTGGGAGGACTACAAGTTTTTTATAGCACAATTTTCTCTTAAAAAATATATAAAAGATTATTAAAGTTTAATAGATAGAAACTAGTATAAAAACTATGCATTGAAAATAATAGTATCTAAAGCATAATTTTTTACTCTTAGAAACTAGTTATAAAAACTATGCGCTAAGGGCACATCCCATTAAGGTACGATGGGCCGTGTTGAGACAGCCCAAAGACGTAGTCATCGACCCGTGGCCCAGCCTGGTTACATTAATTTGTGTCGGCATAGTCGGCTCACAAAGACAAGGGCCCAAGTGCTTGAGAATTGTTGAAAATAGTGAAAATATAGGAAATTCCTAAGATTTATATAAAATCCAAACGAGCCTTGCCGTGGCCGTCCGCCATGCTGGACCTCTGGCCTGCTTGACCATGCCAAAATGACTAGGCATCGAGCTAGCTCATTTGACACAACCACATGCCGAGCGAAAACGAATAATTCCTTTCTCTCCTTCCATACGCTCATTCTTGTAATTTCCATTCTACAGGATTCAAGACACACGGCATTTTGATCTTACGTTGTTCCTATTCCCCGTCTAACCGGTCTTTCTGCTATTTTTCCATTCTTTAGCGATCCAAGAGGCATTTTTAGTAAGTTCTGTTTCTGAATTTCTTGGAGATTAAAAGAACAATTCGTCACGGTAGCATAAAACAATAATACCACTGGTTGGAATAGACACCCTAAAATTCATGTTAATAAACCTTTAAGCCTTTATCTGTCGAAGTAGTCCAGTCCGTCAGATTTATCACCAAAAGAATGTTTCATAATTTCAAGCCAGTTAAAAAAGGCAATCCAATGACACCCATACAACTATTTTTTTTTACAAATCAAGATGAGTTAAGGGAATCTAGTGTCACTTATGTCTAAGTCCTACAAATAGCCGAGATGATGGAACAAAATTTTATCCATAGGTGTAAAAAAATGAGACTTCTTTCATCTCTTTTCTGTAAGTTTTATTTACAGTTTCATAATAATTCAAAGGTACTTGTGGATTATCATAGTATAAGCGACCCTGCCACTCTTCAGAAGTAGACATGCAAGGTTGCGAACAGCTTTTTGATACCTGATCTTTATTATGCATGGAAGTATTTTGATCAGTATTCATCGTCCTATGGTTACTCTTGTTATAATCTTCTTATACAGCATATAATGAGAAAAAAAACCAATAAAAATTAAATAAATAGGAAAACTTGGTCCAATTTTAAACAGTAACATGATATCACACGAGTTAGTCGCCATACAAGAAACTTGCTGGTGCTTTGCGAAACTGAGTTCTATGACTAGATTCTGAATTGAAGTCAGTAAATTAGGTTGAGGATGGGACATTCAAGACATGATCTTTACACCTATAGAACCAATCTTCATATGGTTTCATTTAAGTGCCCCAGCTCAAGCAACGTTTCTCCGCTGCAGGCAGGAAATTTTATGGAGTCTGATTTGTGATTTCCATTCGAACTGGAGTCACATTCACACACGAACGCATAAAAAGGGGTAGAGGCAAAAAGGTGCATTACCACATTTGAAGTTCTTGGTACCAGTTTCTGTAGGTTTCAAATGCAAGTAAACTCAACTCAAGACAGGTGCGTGATTGAAGATCATGGTTATCAAAATTACATCACTGCTGTTATGTGCTACCAATATGAAATCATTTCAATACAATGCTTTCAATGCGGTTCGAAAACACCAGGTCTATCAACTATTTGTGCCCTGCAATCAGAAATTTGCATATCAACAACACCATCTCGTTTTGACTTCGAATTGTAATTAACTGTAACTCGACAGCCTTCATCCGGACAACAACAACACAAGGGCCTATGATCAGTACAGCAAGCTACAGTGCTAGAGCAATCCCTTCAGAGGGCAAAAAGAATGACAATTGCTAACCTTTTTCACAAAATCTCCTTGATGAAGTCAAGATTGAGCGTGTCACGCACAATTAGGAACATGCCAACCATAAGCACCACCAATATTCCTGACGACATGATCCCCTGCTCAACTTCACGGGGAATCTTCCTGCCACCACGGGCTGCCTCGAGAAGGATCAATGCCAATGTCCCACCGTCCAATGCTGGCAACGGCAGCAGGTTTATGGCTGCAAGGTTGAGGTTAATCACCGCTGCAAACTGAAACAGCCCGTCGGCGCTGGACCTAGCGACCTCCGCACCAACAGCAATGATGGCCACAGGTCCAGACACCTTCTCCGCCGTCTGTGAGAAGTTGAGAAACGTCTGCCTCAGCCCGTCGAACACCGTCCCAGTCAAAAGCGTGAACTCGCGCACGGCGAGAACAGTGGCATCGGCCAGATTCTCGGGGCGAACACGGGTGACCCGGAAGTTGGGCGACAGCTGCACGCCAATGCGTCCGTAGCCATCGGCGCTGGTGTCCGGCACGACGGTGAGTTCGACGGATTCCCTGTCCGCCGCCCCGGGAACGGTTCTTGAGACGGTGATGGGCACCTTCTTGCTGGGGCTGGCCTTGATGAGGTCGACGAGAACGGGCACGGACGGCTCGGGCGCAGCGCCAGGGACGGCGAGGATGATGTCGCCGGGGAGGAGACCGCTGCGAGCGGCCGCGGAACCCGGAAGTACCTCAGGGACGAGCACACCGGGAAGCTGCGCCTGGACGGGGACGCCGACGGTGAGTGCCTGTGCGTATATGATGAGGAAGGCGAAGGCGAGGTTGGCGACGACGCCAGCGGAGACGACGAGGAGGCGGTCGGGGACGGGGCGGTTGCGAAGGAGGTCGGGGTCGTCGGGAGCGAACCCGGACTCGGGGTCATCGTCGGGGAAGCCGACGTAGCCGCCAAGCGGGATGGCGCGGAGCGCGTACTCGACGGGGCCGGCGCGGAAGCGGGCGAGCGCTGGGCCGAAGCCGATGGAGAACTGGGAGACGTGGATGCCTCGGGAGAGCGCCGCGAGGAAGTGGCCCGACTCGTGGACAAGCACGATGGCAGCGAGGACGGAGGCGGCGGAGGCGACGGACTCGACGCTGGCAAGCGCGTCCGGCGGCGCCGCAGCGGGGACGGGAACGGGCCTGGCGAGGTGGCGGTGGCGGCGAGGCAGGGAGACTGGGACGGCGAGGTGGGGGTGGAAGTGAGAATGGAACCGCGAGGGGAAGGGCGTCTTGGGTGTGGGGGAGAGGTGGCCGGTAATCATGGTGGAAGGGGTGGAGGAGGAAGACGGAGCAGTGGATAACCTGGCATTCTTTGCAGGCTGAGGCGGGCGTTGGGTCGACACTTCACCACGGTGAGTGAGGTTTCTGTGTGGACGACGATAAGCGGACGGTGGGGCAGAGCAGCTCCATCTCTGTTTCCCCGCCACCCCAGTTTGCAAGGTTTGTTCTAAAACCTAATACTCCCTCCGTTGTTTAATGGATATCACTATTGATTTTTAAATTTAATTTTATTATTTATTTTATTTAAATTTTTTTTGATAAATTTCATATTTGTAGATATAATTTGATTTATGATTAAAATTATTTGAATCATAACTTAAAATTTTACATATTTGAATAATTATTTTAAATAAGACAAATGATCAAAATTAATTGTAAAAATCAACAGTGACATCAGTTTAAAAACAGAAGAAGTATATTTTAATATGTCAAGCACAGATTTTATAGTTATATTATTTCATAAACCCCCAAATTTATCAAGAATTAACTATAGATATGAATTGTGAATTTTAATTTTATGTTTGCATTGTATATGAATTTTGATTACTTCAAATGAGTGAAATCATTGAGTGAGATATAAACACGGAATTTCTTAATACGAAAGTGCAATATTCACATTGTTTTTATCAAAGTTAGGATTTTATGAAACATTATAACCAAAGAATCGAGGTTAAGTGATGTCAGTTAGAATTTCTAGGGTAATATGAAAAAAGGACCACTAAACTTGGGATTTTATAAAATTTACTCTTTTATTTATTTCCTCTCCTGTCTGACACAGGAGTGGTCATCTGGTTTTTTAGTCTCGTTTGAAATGCAGCAATTTTATAGGAGTCTCATAAAAATTTCATAGAAATCAGTTTAATTTCATAGAAAAAAATTATAAGAATGAGAACTTTACCTCTATTCCAAACGTGGTTTAAATTTTGGTAGGAATCACACGGAAGTTTTAAAGAATATGTTTATTTTTATAGAAAATAAATAATCTATTTATTTTTTATAGAAAAAAGTACTCTCTCCGTGTCGTTTTCTACTTGTAGACATTAACGTTTGACCACTC
>BCLF01000019.1:364542-383036 GCA_001602275.1 Zoysia japonica
GGGGGGAGGGGATCAGGAGGGGAGACCCTTGTCTCTCTATTTTTTATTAATAAAATAGGACAAAGGATACCTATTACAAGGATATAGGCAAAAAAAACACACCCTAAAAGGTTCTTCCTTCCATTATGAAAATGTTGTTTGTAGGCTAGTTCAAATTATCAAAAATTTCAGAACTTCTATGTAGATCAAACTACGAAGTCCCCACCTTCAGGATTGATTTGGCTCTAAGTGAAACCAAGCTTGGACAAGTACTCTTTGAAAAAATTCTTCTTTTTGGCAGGTGAAGGATTCTTTGGCACCCAATGGACCAGCAAGCAACTACAGTGACCTCTCTGGAAATCTTATAGTTGAATAGCTATTTTACTAACTGTAAAATGTCATTAGATTTGACTATGGTGTTCTAGTGGGTGTCAACAAAGTGCCAGCATCATTTAATAAGACTACAATAGAAGAATAATTGAATATCACTTCTACTTGAGCATTGTAAAGCACACATTTGTAGCACTCCGACAATATCTTTTTGCTCCTGAGAATGCTTCTAGTGTTCAATTTATCTCTTAGGAGAGGATAGAAAAGATAACTTGAGTCAATTTCTAAAGCAAGATTTCCATTGATCTACACAGAAGCCCTTTTTTTGTTAAGAATTTTGTTTACCCCCCAAATATACACCCAAAAAAGAATCATCTATGAACATGTTCTCTAGCCATTCTACAACTTTATGCGGTTGCTTTGAAGCAATCTGAGGGGTAATCAGAAGAGAGAATCCATGTTCTTCTTCGAGCAGAAGCATTTAATTGAGATGGTCTTGTTGAGTGCAAAATAGAGCAGTTGGGGGAACTTCACCTTCATTATCCCACTTCCCCATAATCCATCCCAAAATAGAACAGTGTCTCCTCTCTGAATCTGACAAGCTGCTTATTTATTCTTTTTAGATAAAGGAAACATAACTTGTTTCCAGCCTCTGCTTAAAGCACACAGCCTTGTTTTTATTACAAACTTTTTCAACACACTTGAATAAACCAAAAATGAAAAGAGAAAAGAATGTAAGCTGGCAAACAACTAAGGAGGATCCCGCTGGTAATCAAAACTCCATCCATGACTAGCATATATCTCCATAGCCACGACCTCTGGAGCTGTGCTTACACTTCAAACTTTGCTTCTTAGCTCCTCAGGTTGTAACAGTATCCAAAATCATAGCCAATATGTGTCTCTGAAGATAGCTTGTAAGGATGGAAGAATCTTATTATTTATAAAACATAAACCATTTCAGCTGTGAGGATCGAGTGACCGAGAAGGGTAGTTGAATCGAACACTAAAACTACTAAACTTTTTTCTCACTCTTCCTAGATTCTAGCAAAAACTAGCAAACTCCTAACAAGAGAGATTAAACAAGAGCACAACCAAACAACTAGACTCAAGAAGACAAAGAAAAAACAACATATCAAACTAACAAACAAGGCAAACGGCATGAGTCACCAAGAGACATCACAAAGCAACCTATCAAACTTCTCGCAAAAAGGTAAAAGCGGTAAATAAAGAGAAGAGATAGAGATGCTCAGACGATTTTTTCCGAGATCTCGGAAGAATGGCACCTTCCCATGATCCTCGTTGAACCACTCTCGTTGGAGTGTCAGTCACTCCCGCCGTTTCCAAAACGATACTCCCAAGGGTGTGCTTCACTTCTTATAGTGAAGTCACAGACGATCTGCTGTAGCAAACAATACCCTCGTGCAAGAGCAAGTCTCTAAGACTCCGATGGCTCTCTTTTGGTGTCCCTTTCTAGTGAGGGACCCGAAACCACTCACAAACTTGATGTCGTCTTCCACAAGACTTTGAAAGCTCAGACAACGACGTCTAACTAGTCTAGGCTGTCATAGACCAAAAGTAACAAGCCGAAAACACTCATCTCAGTCTCACAAGCTCTAGAAATATATGAATATATAAATGCTCCTTGCTACTCTTCACAAGCACTCTCTTTCTAGATGCTTTCTTATGTTGTCCTCTCTTTTTGGTGTCCCTTGACCTCTCAAAAGTTTGCTCGAGCAATTCAGAGCTCAGGCACAGAGCAAAATGTCCCCCTCTATAATTTAAATAGGCTCCAAACCTAAAAACAACCGTTGAAATATGATGTCATAAAGCTAATTACTTTTGCCAGTCACCGGACTGTTCGGTGACTGCTTCGACCGGACTGTCCGGTGACTCCTGTCTTCGACTGGTTGAAAACATCTTCTCTGAAATCCATTTCATGTGACACTGGATTATCTGATTCATACCATCATCGGAATGTCTGGTGACTTTCTCTTTTGGACTTACAGAGACACCTCTTCTGGACTTCTCCTTTTGACTCACTGGACTGTTCGGTGACTTTTTCGCTTGAACTTCTGAGAGTACCTCTCTCTGGATTTTGGTCTCTTGCAATCATTGGATTGTTCAGTGACTCCTGCGAACTGTCTCGTGACTTCAGCTGAACTGCCTTTAGAAAACCGCCCCTCTGGACTTCTAACTTCAGCCTTCACCGGACTATTCGGTGACACCAGCGAACTATCCAGTGATGCTAGAACATGTTTTGTTCAAGATCTTCTTGCCTCTCGCTGCAACACTTACATCTTCAAGCTTCCACTAATCACTCAAGTGCCTCAGAGAACCTAGAGCATCCATACTCCCTAACACTTATAAAGCTGAGACAAGTGACCCGACCCATCTTAATAGTATTGGCTTTACCTACTGACACAAGACAAAAAACTAAGCCACACACGGCTCTAAGAACATTCTTAGCCTTAGACAAGCTTCTTCCTTGGAAAAACACCGAAGCACCGAGCAACCTTGAAGAAACCTGTAACACCCCATATATTGAAATACATGGAGGCTACTACAAACTCCTTAAAATTGTACTAAGTATAAGAATTTTCATAAATTTCGACAAAGTCTCCCCTATAAATTGTAGTGACCCAACTCACAAGACAAATTTGGACCATAATATAAGCGAGGAATAAGCAAACAACATAATCCAAAATGCACACATAGACACTATCAAGAAGCCATACGATAGTCCTCAAGAACCTTTCAAACAAATAGTGTTGCTACTCCCTTCCCATGTTTGATTCGATCATCAAGTACCTAAAAAGAACCAAATGAACTCAAGAGTGAGTAAAAATACTCAACAAGTACAACTCAGAATAGAAGAACAAAATGAATATTGAAATGCCACTGTGAAACCAAAATAAGTGTGTTAAACTCCGAAATAGTGAAATAGTAGTTTCTGTCTAAAACGGATGTCACCTGAAACTTCCTTCGCATTTACCGGTAAAGTCGAATAAGTGAGGCCAGTACGTATTCACAAGAACATTAATATAAGAACCAAATTGCACAACCGGTGTTTAACAAAGCTCCCTGCACTTCATATGAAAGGAACAATATGAGACTTGAATACGGACAAGAATAAGAAATAAATGGTCAAACTTGAATAAACCATCACAAGAACCGGAATCAACAATTCAACATATATGAAAGAATAAACAAACCAGCACCAATCAATTTCACAACACAAAAGTTCGTCGTTGCACTTGCCTTAATTAATCTCGATGAGAACTCGAAGGCACCCTCTCAACACCAGAACCCTCCAAGCCTGTCGAACAATTCTACTTTGAGAAATATCCTGGTAACACCCAAGCTAGACATTATAATTAATTCTTTATTATTTAGAAATAGTGAAACAAGCTCAATTTGCATCTATCCTAGAATATAGAAAACCTAACTCGCCTACTGTTCTGACTATAACTTTTAGTTTTCTTCACAAAAAGTTGCAGGTAAATAGAATTTGAGCATCTACACGAAATTTCCTACTTCTTTTGTTTAAACCTAATATGCAAATTCGCACTCCAAATTAGTCATAATCATTTAAACAGAAAAACTGCACAGGCTGGAATTCTGACACAGCAGCACTAATCTGATGATTTCTCACTAACCGCTAATCGGAATTGAGTGAAGCCACAGTCATTAGAATGATAAAAACAATACTCACAACTTACATTAAGGGCTCATGATCCAATTCTGCAAGAGAAATTGTCAGTTTTGAAAACAAGAAAACTGATCTGAAATCGAATCTCTAATTTGGAGACAAATCTGACCATCGGAAAGAAATTATGAACATTTGAGTCTCGGGAGAGATTACCCTGTTGTATAGATCACCAATCCCCCACATACTTGGACGAATTTCAGGAATTTTCCATTGTTCCCCTTCTTCTCCTTCCTTCCTTCTCTTCCCTCTCCCTGGCACCAACGCCACTAGCAGCAGCAAGGAGCAGCGGGGGCAAGGGAAGGGCAGCAGGGAACGGGCTGGGGAACGTGAGGGTAAGGAGCAGGGCAGGAGGGCTGGAGATGTGAGGGCAAGGAGCAGCACGGCTCAAGGGAGTGGCGGCGTGAGGTTCTGCCAACAGGAGGCTGGTCCTTTCGTTTGGAAGAGATAGAGCTCTTAAAGAAACCTAATTGAAGAATCTATGCTCCAAAATGAAAGAGTCATCCTCGCTTCATCAGATATTCCAATTTAGTGCATAAATAGTGAAATGGAATCGTTTTGTCGAGGTCTACGCATGCACAGTTTCAGATCTTCCATAGAAGCAACAGTTTAAAAAGTCAATTTTTAGTCAACATTATAATCCTTTTGATCAACAATTAAGTTTGTTATAAATATTAGGGATACTTAGATGATTTTTTGGGGGCGTTGCTCCGGAAATTTATGAATGATTAGGTAAAGATATCCTATGTATTTTTTAGAATAGTAAAATGAAACAAAAAATAATTCTGAGCCTACCTATAGAATAATTTATTACAACTTATGGATGGTTAGAGGATGATATAAAAATCCAATCCAATGACTAATTGTATGCAGGGGGCAATAGGAAAAGCAGCAACGGTACCTTGCTTCAGCACTCTTCTTGGGATGGAATGTTTCTGCCAAAATAGTCAAATTCCTAAGTTTAATTGCATCAGAAAATGCAAGTATAATCTCTAGGTAGTTCATGAACAATAACGGTAACAGAATCTGTGAAGATTTGATGCTAAGTTAGAGGAGGTAATTATGTGCATCCTATTTTAGTCACCTTTAAGTATTGATTATTAGATCTTGGTGATCATTTTTCTTTCGCTTTATTAAGAATATACTAAATTTAGTTTACTGAACTCTCAGGATATAAAAATAAAAGTACCTTAGTTTCTTACCAATTTTTCTACGGTCAACACAATCTCTACTTACAGAAATACCTTTCTTCAAGCATTCTCTAGTTACCTGATGCAATAAAAGAACTAATTAGATTTATGCATGTTCTATTGTACAGTTTGAGCAACAAATCATAAAAGGGAGAGTGTAAATGCCTAATGATTTGACCCAGGTGGAAACACTCACAAAGCTTGAGGTGCCAGCCATCTGTTGAAGCCATTTACAGTTGCTAGCTCCTTAGAAAATTACAGGGCACCGCATAGAAAATCACATCAATTTTTCATTCGAAAAGCTTGATTATTTCTTAAAAAACATCAAGCAATTGGTGTTCAAATATAATCCCACATATGGATATGTATATAGTTTTCATTGAGGATATAGATCTCATCTGTTAAAAAGGGGGATATGGGCGCTTGATCAGAGGTAACAAAGGCTTCCCTGCATCAACAAACAACGATCTAGTTAGAAAAAAAAACTTAAATAAATAGTGTACAGTGCCTTTTCTCTGCACGCTGAATAAAAACCTCACCTAATTCGCTTGAAAATTCAGCACCCATACAGTCCTAAGTAGGAAAGGCAGCACCATCTTGAGTGAGTGGCAACAATGGCAGAGTAGCAAAACTGGGTGTTCCTTCCTCTTCCAGGCAATCCACAAACGATGACCGGCACAACATGGCGTGCTTGACTTGGTATTAGAGAACGTCATGACAGTAACTTATATATAACATAAGCATTTCAATTGCATTCTTGCATATTCCCAGGCCCCAGCAATTCCGTGCTGCAGCAATAGAGCAAACTCAGCAAAGACATTGTGTCATCATCAGCAGATCAAATGGTGTCCTCTCTCGTGTTCCTTGGAGTTGCTTCTTGCGCGACGCTGGCCTGCGGATTCCTATTTGGCCTCACCGTTTTGCCGTTCGTGTGCGACGCCCTGTGCCGCGACATACACCAGGTCCAGCACAACGCACGGCCGCTCGCGACAACCGACGAGGGTTTCCGCACGCACATGGAAAGGACTGGAAAACGATGAGTACCTGATGACGCTGGCCATTGGGACGCCGCCGCTCTCGTACCCGACCATGGCCGACACAGACAACGACCTGATCTGGACGCAGCGAGCCCTCTGCAGTGGCCAGTGCTTCAAGCAGCCGGTGCTGCTTTAGAACCCGTCGAGCTCCCGCATTCCCGCAGCAGCCATAGTGGCTCCCACGATGACGCGATTTGCAGGATCAGCAAGGAGTACAGGTGCGCTGGGGCCGGGCAGCCGCTTGCATCTGGAGCTACGATCTTCAGGTTCTCTATCCCCTGCTGGGGCGGGCGCCGAGGAAGGAGGGCAAACAGTGGTGGGGCAAGGGGAGGAGTGGAGCCAGCGGGGGAGGGGAGGAGTGGAAGCGTCGAGCCTGCGCTGCTCCATACGGGTTCAATTTGAAATAGCAGAGGATGTGGGGAAGTGGGGAGGTGATGAGTCAGAGAGCGGAGGCGGCAGCGTTTAGATGCGGCGGAGGACGGGGGAATGTGGAGGCGGTGGCGAAGCGTTTGCAGCGAGCGTCGTGAATAGTGAGGAGCGACAAAGTTTCACGGTTAAGATGAAAGCTCATGCAAATCAAACGTACGTTTTAGAAACCCGTGACGTGGCTTCATCAGAGGTGAAATTGGACTTATAGTGGGTGGTGATTATATAAATATTATAGATTACAAAACTAACTCATAGAGGTAGAGAGATATTGATAAACTTACATTCAGTGAGTTAGTTCATAGTTCTCATTTAATCACTAAAATCATTCGTACATTCGGAAGACTTTAATGGTCATGAAGCTAACAATCTCTTGTTTTTTAATGACGATAATCATGTTGGAAAAGATCGAGATGATATAAAAAAAATCGAAAGAAAGGTACGAGACAACTTAAAAGAAAAAGAAGAGCGCAAGTTGTCTTACCATCTCTTGTCAATAAGCTCAAAACTGCATGGGAAACTATACCTTAGCTTCAAAACTCCCCCTTTAAGTGCATTGCTTACTTTTGTCAACTTTCTTAATTGGTTGTATAATATGTGACATCATTCATCTTTGTTTCTTTGTAGAGGGCAAAAAGATAGTAGGAGAATATAAGAAAGTACTACTCTCTTTGATTTCTTGATCCTTCCATTGATTCACATTTTTTTCTAGATCATCACCGTTTCTTCATATCTCTTGATCACCATTTTTTCATTATATCTTCTTGATCATCACTTGATTTCTTCTTCTTATTTGTCATCTATCAACAAAAAGAATACCACGAGAGGAGAGTGAAATAGAGAAACTACATGTAAAGAGCCATGTGAATATGGAGTAATATTTACCATGTCATCATCTAAAGGTCCTTCCCTCACCCTTTCATCTTTTCTTGACTCCTTCCCCCTCTCGAACGATGCTTCTCTTGATAGTTTTCTTGCCTACAAAGAATTAATCAAGAAACTTTCTTTTCTTTTAACAAGAGGGTTAGAGATGCACATGAAAATGTATAAACCATAGTCTTTAAGCCGTGTAATTAGACTTAACCTTAAAGCTTGAAAGATTGTGATTCAATGGCATGAAGCTCACAATTACTTTGAAAGATATCTAGAGACAATGAACTTATATTGTTTATGAGCAACTCATGTTAACTTCATGACCTTTGAAGTCCCTTAAAAGATATGAATTGATTTTGGTGATTGAGTGGACACCATAGGTAACGGTTATGATTATAGTTACCACCTCGCTAATTCTACATCAACATAGTGGGTTTCCTCTGTGGATGACAAGGACAATCCCTAAAAGAGGAGTTTCTGGGCGTCGGAGGACCAAGGCTAAGGACTAGCTAGAGAGTCCATAGGAACGTCGATACTATTAAAGGGGTAAGATCATTTGTCTCTGTCATACAAGTGTTAGAGGGAGCGAATGCTCTTTAAATCCTCAGAAAGCACTAAAGATGGCAGAGAAAGCGAACGAAAACCGAAGATTAGATTCAGTCGAAGACGCAGTCACCGGACAGTCTAGTGAGGTCATCGGACAGTCCGGTGAACCAGGGCTTCAGAGTCCAAAGAAAGGTGCTCTTTGAAGTTACTGCAGAGAAGACATAGACAGTCTGGTGTTGCAGTCACCGGACAGTCCAGTGAGATCAAAGCTGAAGTCTTGAGAAGATGTCTCTGAGGATCCAAAAGTGAATATCACCGGACAGTCCCGTGAAGGTATGCACCGGACAGTTCGGTGTCCTATGGAATGGATTCCAGAGAGGATGTTTCTCTGGCCGTGGAGGAAGAAAAGTCACCGGACAGTCCGGTCGTTCAGTAACCGGACAGTCCGGTGATTGCATAAAGCAATCAGCTTTATGACATCATGTCCCAACGGTTGTTTCTGGGTTTAGAGCCTATTTAAACCGTGGAGATGGACGTTTTCCTGTGTGCCTGCGGGCTGAGAAGACAGAGCAAACTTGTGAGAGGCCAAGGACACCACCAACAGAGCACATTGCAAGATTGGAGATCGTTGGTGCTAGTAGGAGAGTGAAAGGGAGCATTCATACACTTTTAGAGCTTGTAGGTCTTGAGAAGAGTGATCTTTACCTATTACTCTTGGTGTGGGCAGCCTAGACCGGCTAAGAGTCGGTGATCGAGCTTCCGAGGAGATTGTGAAAGATGACGCCAAGTTTATACTCGGTTTCGGATCCCTCGCTCGAAAGGGACACCAAGAGGGAGCGTCCGAGCTTTAGAGGCTTGCTCTAGCGCTTGAGTATTGTGTGCGACAGCTGGGCCGCTAGTGACTTCACTCCGGGAGTGAAGCGTACCCTTGTGAGCATCGTTTCGGGAACGACAGGAGGAACCAAGACTCCGACGGGAGTGGTTGAATAAGGATTAAGGGAAGACGCCTACCTTCCGAGACCTCGAGAAAAAAATCACCGAGCACTCTCTATCTCACTATCTTTACTTTCCGCATTTACTTACCGTTTGAGTAGTGTGATAGGTTGTTCTTCGATTCCTCTTACTGGCTATCGTGCTAGTGCTTGCTTGTAGTTATTATCTTTCACTATCATTGTTAGGGGTCTTGGCCTACTAGAATTGCTTAGGATTGCTTCCGTGGTGATCGAGTCTTAAAGTTTAAGCTCGTAACAAAATTAGTGCTATAAATCCACTGATTCAACCCCCTTCTTGATATCCTTTATCTTTACAAGTGGTATCAGTGTCAAGTGCTCATTTTCAGGCTTTAACCGCCTTGAGTAAGGATGCCGAACAGGATAGAGACTTCGTCCGTATTCAATGGGGATGATTACTCGTATTGGAAGGCTCGCATGCAAGTTTACCTAGAGTCAATCGACAGAAAAGCGTGGCATGTTACTAAGAATGCTACGAATGAGAATGAGAGACTTGATCTCATTTTCATTAAATTCAATGCTAAGGCCAAGAATACTATGTTTGGATGCATCTCTAAAAATGTCTTCTCTAGAATTAATGCATCATCTACCGTGCATGAAATATGGGTGCAATTGCAAAGCATTCATGAGGTCTTCTTCGAGGCCAAGAAAGAGCGTCACTATGTTATTAACAATAAATATGATTTCATCACCATGGTACCACATGAAAAAGCTAATGATGTTTATTCTCGCTTGCACATAGTGGTGGAGGAGATCAACACCTTGGACCTCAAAGACAAAATTGATGATGTTGAGATCATGAGAAAGCTCTTGAGGATGTTGCCGCCAAGCTACAACTCCATCGTCACGTGTCTCTTTCAAGCCAAATTGGCTACTCTCTTCGTTGACGTTATGCTCGGCAAGCTCACGGCTTATGAGAGATACATGTTGTGCTGCTCCACCAACTCTTAGTTGCCTAAGAATCTTGTCCTTAAAGTTGATCAAAAATCTCTCAATGGCAAGAACAACAAAAAGAAGAAAGTGGAAGAAGATGAGGATAAGGAAAGCGACAATGAGGACCTTGTACTCTTGATGAAGAAGCTATTTCGCAAGGGAAGACTCTCATCTTCCAAGAGAAACTCTGGGTGCTCCAATTGTGGCAAGAAAGACCATTTTGCTAAAGAGTGTCCCAAGCCCATGAAGGAGAGCAAGAAGGAAGACTCTAGTGAGAGTGATGATGAAAAACGCAAGCCAAAGAGGAAATTCAAGAAGTTCTTTGTTAAGAAGGAGAGCAAGAGTAAGGAGAAGAAGAAGTCCCCGCACAAAGCTTATATGGTTCATGAGTGGCTCACCGATGATGATTCAGACTTTTTATCTTTTAGTGAAGAAGAGCTCGCGGGTATTGCCATGACAAGCTCCACCAATGAGCTACCACCAGCTCCACTTTGCTTGATGGCCCGAAGTTGTGAGGGCTTCATTGATGAGAATGATGATCTTGAAGAAGAGGAGAACTATGACGATGGACCGAGCTATAATGATCTTGTCCTCTTCCTTGAGAATGCCAACAAGATCATTATCAAGAAGACCAAAAAGATTGAGATGGTGATCAAGGAGTATGAATTGGCAGTATTCCGAGTTCGAGAGCTTGAAAGGGAGCTCAAGGTGCTCAAGCATTCTCTTGGTGTTCTACGTGAGTCTTATGAGGCTCTCAAAGAGAAGCACGTAGAGCTAAGTGAGAAGTATGAGACATTGGTCGCTCCTATGAAGCTCTTGATCTTGACTTTCTCCTTAACTCTTCTAAGCATTTTAATGAAGCTTCTACTTTTTGTGATCTAACCCTCTCTAAAGAGAGTACTACTCTTGAGCCATCTATTTTGAAGGAATACACGAAGCTCAAGGAGGAAAAAGAGGCCGTGATGAATGCATTCAAGCGGCTTACTAGAGGAAGACAAATTTTTTTAAAAAAAATTCTAAGCAATAACCTCATCAACAACCACAACCACAACGGCTTAGGATCATATCCTTTACTTTATCAACATAATTGGTAACCAAGATGAGATCCTGAAATGGATAGTCCCGCTCATGGCGGATGACTACTATTGTGAGAAGTATTTTCTTGATGGTCACCGCTCCAAGTATTGTCCCAAGGTGAACGAGCTTAAGATTATGCCTAATGCTAACCTTTTCCATGAGGATGTGCACTACAAGCTTTTCAAATACAAGGATGAAAAAGTGAAGGTCAAGCCGCTCGGACCACCAAATGACAAGAACACAATGAAGAAGATATGGGTCCCCATGGTGATCGTGGACTGAGAGAGGAAGCCTAAACTCTCTTGGGTTCCCAAGAAGAAGTAAGGGGGCCTAGGTGGTGTACCGTGAAGCGAATTGAAGATTTTAGAAGTCCACCACATGTTGATCGAGCTATAACGTTGATCTACTCTTCAAGGTGGTTATTCTTGTACATAGTAGAGTAGATTTCTTTTTTTGCATTGAATAGTAGTTAGGACTCCTTCGTGGACTAGATATTTTCACTATCATGCATATATATAAAAAGATAAAAGAAAAGAACAAAAACTTAGATCGGTGCCAAACCACCTTAAGATATCCATATGCATGGGGGAAGAACTTGAGAAGGTGGTTTGGCTATCTCAAGGCAAAACGGCGGGCATATGGTGCATAAGCTTGAGATGGGTCAAACTTGGCACCGAATAGGTTCCTTTATGCAATGTCTTTAATTTGCTTGCATTTACATGACATGCTTTAAATTCTCTTGCATTAGACTGGCTTGTTTGCATGCATTGTATATAAAAACTACGGAGAAGGCGTGTTACTCTATGGAAAAAGTGACTACATTATCCATATGGATTCACATACTTCACAAAGAGTAACCAAAGCAATTATTGAGCTTCATGCCCATCGAACCCTGTGCTTAACGATTTCTAACATCCATTTATGTGGATCGTGAACTAAGGGTTCATACATTTTCTTTTTAGAGCCTCCTCGCCTTAGTTTTTATCGCTCAATCTTAATTGCGATTTACGAAATGCTAAACTCTTCGTGAGTTATCTATTTGCAAAGGAGTGTTTGAGAGTTCCCTTTCTAGACAAGTGTGGTGTTTATTTGGTTCTTTGGTGAGGACACTTAATGTGTAGAGAAAATTCCTTGGTTCTGCAATTTCTTAAGGTCATCGGACATTCCGGCGCCTTCACCGGACAGTCCGGTGATTATATCCTTTGAACCGAGTGACCTGTAGATTCAAGCAGCCACCGGACATTTCGTCGTTTCACCGGATAGTCCGGTGATTGGAAGATGAAGTGGTTGCTTCTCTGAAATCGGAATTCTCTAGACACCGGACACTCCGGACTTTCATAGTCACTGGACAATCTCTTGAAGATCGGACAGTCTGGTGTTTGGTCTTTTTCGGCATGATCTTGGCCGTTCATTTGACTCTTCTCAATCCTGGCCGTCGACCTATTTTTAACTAGCCGCACATGGGAGTTCTTCATTTTTCCACTCCAACCCCGTGCGCATCGTGCCGATAGTCGCCGACGATCGCCGCTGCTCTCCGCCGTGCTAGCACCTCCGCCCTTGCGCCTCCGCGCCACCGCGCTCCTCTGGCCACAGTCTTCGGACACCACCATGCCTTGGGCCGCTACTGCCGCCTCGTCGCCGCGTGCCACCTCTGCGTATCACACGCGCGTGCTTGCCCTAGTGCCTAGCTCTACCGCTGCCCAAGCTCCACCGCCGTGCTTCGCCGCGCCGCACCGCTTCGCCATCCTGCTTGTGCCACCAGAGCACGTCATCTGTGCTTCTATACCTCGCCATGCGCTTTTCTTAGCCGACACCCGTGCTCCACTAAAACCCTTGTGGGGTTTTCATTTTGAGGTGATCGGTTGATCTTCCGGCGAGTTCTTCGATGAATTCTGGCTCTATTCCACGGGTTATTGTGTTCTATCACTTCTATTTCATTGAAAATGCCCTGCATTCCTTGTTTGTTTATTAATTGCAAAAATTGGTATAATTTGCTTAAAGGTCTCACCTTTTATTGCCAATTGACGTGATTACTTGACAAATTTCTGTACTTAGTGCCATGTTGAGATCATCTCTTGCATATTTTGATATGGAATTGAGTCTCCTATCGCTAGTGTCACAATTTGGACGCATTGCTAGTATATGAATTGTGGTATTAGTCAGTCGATGTCACCGTTACACTTATTTGCTTTATTTGATCGGTGATATGTGCTTGATTCCACTGCTAGGACCTTATTTTGAGTCACTCACCTTTTGTGCTTACAACTTATACTTTATTTCTATGTAATGTAGTGACAATTGGACAGTGGGTCAGGACAGAATCAGCGGCAATTCAGAGGCTTCTGTGGCAGTCCAGATCATTTTTGGACGGGTTAAGAGCCAAGCTTTTAATCCTATCTTGTTGTGTCAGCTGATTAGAGTTTCTTGCAGTTGATCTTTCAGACAGTTGACAGTATGGGCAGGCAAAGATCGAATTCTGAGGAGAAAGGGAAGGGCAAGGCAGTCGAGCAGGAGAAGAAGAAGAAGAAGCAGAGGACAGGTGACTCTGAGTGGGACAAAGCATTAGCTGCTGCAGACATGGATGTACCTCCACATAGGAGGTCAGGTGCTTTAAGGATCGGAGGTTCTGAGTCCCAGGGGGAGCTGAGGAGGTCGACTTATCAGAGAGTGGTGACCACTCTTCTAGTTGCGGAGGTGCAGCAGCGGAGAGCTCCTACCAGTAGGCAGTCGAGAACCACGAAGGGAGAGACAGCCCAGCAGAGTTCGCAGCAGAGGACACAGAGGTGCCATCATTAGAGGTCTGGAGTCTGCGAGGTATGCACTTCCAGAGCCGAGAGAACTTGTCAGGCCATGGGTAGGATTGCTGAGGTCGAGGTTGATTTATTGAAGCTGAAGGGTCCGGCTATCAAGGCCAACAGGAGAGTGGATTTCATTGCTTGGGTCTCCACTGGCAGACACGCGGATGGTGGTCAGTTTTGAACGGTTCTCCAGCGAAGGATATATGAGGCCTATTGGAGACAATTTGCCACTAAGGGCAAGAGCTCAGTATTTGCTGCACACCGTTACTGTTCTTTGGAGGCACTGAGCAGAGGAGCTGGGGTTGATATGAAGGAGCATATTGCTTACCTTTCAGAGCTTTCAGACTTGGTCACCCAGCCCCTGAAGTATAGTGAGGATGTGGTGCTTGAGTTTTACGCCTCACTGTGGATCTCCCTAGACCGCTCATATCTCTGGTTCATGTATAGAGGGGAGCCACACAGATTTGAGAGAGCCGATGTCTTGACTGCTCTAGAGTTTGTATCTTCAGAGACTCGGATCCATACTCTGGCTCATCCAAATTTCTCACCGCCGTTCAGACCGTTGGGACTGATGGAGCCAAGCGATGAGAGGATGAGTGTTGCTTTTCCACTACCTAATGGGGAGCACTACTCGAGGCACCCTCTGCGCTTGACACACGAGACTCGTGTTTTGAGAGGGTTGCTTGGGAGGTCGATAATGCCTCAAGCTGGTTATCGAGAGCGAGTTATCATATGCATCAGTGGCTGCTATGTTTTCTGCTGAGGCACGAGGACTTTGATTTGATAGATCTGCTGCTAGCTTAGATGGAGAATGTTATCTATGAGGGGATTGGAGCACGACAGTTACCTTTTGCCCCTACATATGCCTGATGCTGAGGAGAGCTGGTGTGATGATTGAGGAGGAATACACAATGTTGCCAGAGATTACTACCTCTTTCAGTCTAGCAGAGCCATCTTCTTCGAGCTTCAGCTTCACAGAGCACCCTTGGAGGAGAGACCATAGCCCCGACGGAGGTTGAGACTGAGGCTCTGAAGGGAGCATAGCCGAGACCTGGGATCACTGAGGCTCCAGGTTAGGTCGACACTCCGACCTCTGAGGCTACACTAGATCCTGCATTAGCTGCTAGATTGGATGCTATTCAAGCAGAGCAGGCGGAGCAGAGAAGGTACCGAGAGGAGCAGGATGAGAGTATTCGCCGAGAGAGGGCCGAGTTTGAGGAGAGGATCCGACTCGAGTGCCTCCAGATTGAGGAGCGGCTTCGGATGGAGAGGAAGTTAGCAGAGGAGAGAAGACGACAGTACAGGGAGTTACATGTGAGATCGCAGTGCACTCAGTTGGAGATGGCAGCGATTATTTCTTATATATCTGCCGGCTTCGGAGCTATTGTGTCGTATCTCCTAGGGATCGGTATGCCACCGTTTTCGACGTTTCCGACGACCACGCTACCGGGTCCCCTGCCTTCATAGCTCCAGCCGACTGCACCTCAGTCTCAGTATTCTTCAGTGCCACCATTCACTTCTGAGTTGTAGAGCCAGAGTCAGCAGCAGCAGTAGTAGTCCACATTCTCTACACTGCTCTTAGCCTTGCGTTCACCATTTGTACCTTTTAAGGCAGCCAGCATAGCCATGACTACTGGAGAGGTCAGTGTTCCAGTTACCACTTCTCAGTTCTTTCCAGTTTCCTCATACTCCATGTCGGTCTTGTTTGCTTCAACTGAGCCAAGAGTGTTAGTGCCGGCATTGGAGTCAGGAACAGCAGTTGGTAGTTCTCCTCTTGCTCCGACGGTTCTATCGTTCGAGGCTACTACTGCTGAGTCAGTTTTGACGAAGCCACCGCCAGAGGCTTCAGAGACAGAGTCATCAGCCACCACAGCCGAGCAGCCCAAAGCTTCAGATGCATATATCTTGGTTGAGGCCGGATATTCACTAGAGGAGGCAGCTTAGGCCCTTGCTAGTGCCAATCAGCTAGCTTCAGTTGAGGGCAAGGAGTCTTCCCTAACGTCTTCTTCAGGCTTTAGTGCTTTTGACGATGTTGAGCAGCCGGGAGAGGATCAGTCAGCAGCAGCAGTTCAGCCTGCAGAGGAGCAGCCTCCAACCATGATTGCACCCAGCTCTTCAGCCGCGCAGGATTAGATATTCTTAGGAGTTGGGTGAGAGACATGAGGTGTATCGTTTTGAGGGCTAGCTATCTAGGGAAAGGCCGTGGATGGGTAGATAGGGCTTTGATTCTTGTTCGGCAGATTTCTTGGCTTTTTTTGTGACATTTTGATGAGCTTGTGTTTCATTCGACCCTTTTAGCTCATTAGAATGCACTTGGTTTTGGTCTAACCCCGTGGTTTCATGTGTTTGGCTCCTAGTGCTTGATCTATTTTGCAGGTTCTTTTGTGCACGTGCGCTCCCATTCTATTCTCTATCGTGCATCTTCTTTGTCTATCCAGCGTTCTTCCTCTCTATTTGCTTCCTCGGTGCCGTCTTTTTGGATGATTAGATGACAAAGAGAGAGAGAGCTACCAAACAGGGGAAGAACAGGAAGAGAGCGACATTTCCATCCTATGATAAAGGAGAGGAACTCTTGCAAAATTTTTCTGAGGAGTCATCATGGTAAGGGGGTAAGTGTTCTTTTGAGATGCATTTCATTCTCTATCTTCTTTCATCTTGTTTGAGCTGTTTGTGAGTACTATGGTTGTCATCAATCACCAAAAAGGGAGGAGATTATTAACCTTTGAAGTCCTCTAAAAGGTATCAATTAATTTTAATGATTGAGTGGACACCATAGGTAACGGTTGTAATTGTGGGTACCACCCCGCTAATTCTACATCAACAAGGTGGTCTTCTTCGGTGGATGACAAGGACGATCCCTAGAAGAGGAGTTTTCGGGCATTAGAGGACTAAGGCTAAGGAGTAGCTAGAGAGTCTATAAGAACGCCGATACTATTAAGGGGGGTAAGGTTATTTGTCTCCTGTCATACAAGTGTTAGAGGGTGTGAATGCTACTTAGATTCTTAGAAAGCACAAAAGATGGTAGAGAAAGCGAAGACGAAGACCGAAGATTAGATTCAGTTGAAGACGCAGTCACCGAACAATCTGGTGAGCCAGGGCTTCAGAGTCCAAAGAGAGGTGCTCTCTGGAGTTGCTGCAGAGAAGACACCGGACAGTTCGGTGTGGCAGTCACCGGACAATTCGGTGAGGTCAAAGCTGAAGTCTACAGAAGATGTCTCTGGGGATCCCAAAGTGAAAGTCACTGGACAGTCCGGTGAAGGTATGCACCGGACAGTCCGGTATCCTGTGGAATGGATTCCAGAAAGGTTGTTTCCCTGGCCGAGGAGAAAGAAGAGTCACCGAACAGTCCGGTGGTCCAGTCACCGTATAGTCTGGTGATTGCAAAAAATAGTCAGCTTTATGACATCATGTCTCAATAGTTGTTTCTGGGTTGGAGCCTATTTAAACCGTGGAGGGGGATGTTTTTCTGTGTGCCTGCAATTTGAGAAGCAAGAGCTAACTTGTGAGAGGCCAAAGGACACCACCAAGAGAGCACATTACAAGATTGGAGATCTATAGTGCTAGTAGGAGAGTGATAGGGAGCATTCATACACTTCTAGATCTTGTAGGGTTTGAGAAGAGTGATTTTTGCCTATTACTCTTGGTGTGGGCAGCCTAAACCCGCTAGGAGTCGGTGATCAAGCTCTCGAGAAGATTGTGGAAGACGACCCCAAGTTGGTACGCGGTTTCGGGTCTCTCGCTCAAAAGGGACACCAAGAGAAAACGCCCGAGCCTTGGAGGCTTGCTCTAGTGCTCAGGTATTGTGTGCGACAATCGGGCCGCCGGTGATTTCACTCCGAGAGTGAAGCGTACACTTGTGAGCGTCGTTCTAAGAACGATGGGAGGAACCAAGACTTCGACGGGAGTGGTTCAACGAGAATTAAGGGAAGGCGTCTACCTTTCGAGACCTCGGAAAAAAAATCAATAAGCACTCTCTATCTCACTCTCTTTACTTACAGCATTTACTTACCGTTTGAGTAGTGTGACAGGTTGTTCTTTGATTCCTCTTGGTGGCTATCGTGCTAGTGCTTGCTTGTTGTTATTATATTTCACTAATATTATTAGGGGTCTTGGCCTACTAGAATTGCTTAGGATTGCTTCCATTGTGATCGAGTCTTATAGTTTAAGTTCGTAGCGAAATTAGTGCTATAAGTCTATCGATTCAACCCCCTTTCTCGGTGTTCTTGATCCTTATAACTCCCCGTAGAATCGTGCTTGACATCAAGACACAAGATATATGTAACATCCCAAATTTTCGAATTAAATAAAGTGGCAATTTCCCCAAATTTCGTTCCAATTTAATTGTCTGTCCCAATTTTCATTCCGTTCAAAAATCATTCGTTCCGAATTTATTTCCGTTCATTTCGAAATCCGTTTATCAAATCTGATCTGGTGCCGAAATAATTTAGTCTGCGTAATTTTTACGTTTGACTAAAATTATTTTCCAGAATTTCTCTAATTAATTTCGGGTCTCTAAATATTTCTCCTAATTAATTTCTTTTGCCTTTCTAATTGTTTCACGTTTTTCAATTAAATTCCCAGATTAATTC
>BCLF01000019.1:383473-429151 GCA_001602275.1 Zoysia japonica
GCAGCTGTCGAGCCCCGCGCGACGTCCTCTGGTCCGAAGGCAACAGCGCCATCAACATCGCCAGCAGTCACCGCGTCGTCCTGCGCCAACTCCATTGCCGACGCCGTCACCGCTTGGAGATCTGCGCCTACCTCTGTTTCCGCGTCGCTGGACTCCTTCGCCGCGCGATCCGTTGGTCCGTGTGGCGCGTGCTGTCCTGGTGCTGACTGCGTCGCCGTCAACCTCGATCTCCGTGCGTCACCCGAGCCCCGCTGCTGGAGTGCGTTGGTCCTCGCCGTCCACGTCGTGCCGATCCCTGCTGCCGTCTCTCGTCACCGCGTCAGCCTCAGTCGTCGTCACTGCTCCGAGTTTTTCTGTGCGCGGTGCAGTACTCCGGTTTCCAATTTCTCCGTCTCTGATTTCCTCCGGTGCTACTTCCGAGTTCCGATCTCCAGATCTGTGGTGAGAAAATCTTCTCTCTCTTTAATTCCTTTTCTATTTCCGATTAATTGTTAGATTAATTGCTAATTGATTCTGCGATTAATTATTCTGCAATTAATTTAAATCCTTGTGGTCTCGGTTGTCTACAATTTTCGGGAACTCCGTTTGATCTCCGATTAATCCTGAAATTGTTCCGTTAATTTGTCTTGTCGCGATTGTCGTGAAGGGTTGTTTCGGGAAACGTTTTGCGCACGTTTAGTCTAGTAATTTCGATTTAGATTTAATTTCGGTTCTATTGTTTGTCGTGTAATTAGTGTCTAATCCCTCTTGTTCGTGTTGTGATTAGCTGCTGTTTCCGAGGAGGAGTTCTGCGAGCTAGCTCAGTTTGACGATTCGGATCCCGACTTTGATCCCGATTTGCCAGGCAAGCCGCGTTCCTTAATCACTTTGTTCCCAGCATTTTAAACTGCATGTTTTGTTTGCAACCCTAATTTGCATGCCAACTATTTTAAAATGTGCTAGCAACATTTTTAAGTCGTGTCTGTTTACTGTTCCACAAATATCAACCATAAGAATGCTTTAGAACATTTATTTTACTTTTATGCTTAGCCATGCTTAGTCGCATTTATTTTCATCTCACACCTATCACTATAAAATGGAATTTGTGTTAAATGCTTTCGAACTGTGCTTCAAATGTGTGAGTATTGCAAATAACTATACGTAACTATTTAGCGGGGGCAGGTTGGAGTATGAGGAGCTGGGGGACTTTTGGAAAGTCCCTGTGGGCGTACCTGTTGCGGGTACAACGGGAAGATCGGGGCTGGGATCTTTCTGTGAGACTTGTTGTTGGCGTTGAGGTTGGAGATGGTGCCTGCCCCGGCAATTAAGGACCGAGTCCTTCGAGCTTTGTACGCTCAGTTGACAACCATGCACACCACGTTACCCTGTATGGGCAGTTGGCTTGATCTTGAAGCTTGCTGAGACTGGTTGTTTACCCTTGGGTTGGCGGTGTAGTGTTAGTGTGGTGTAGAGCTCTGACTCCCCACATGAGATCGAGATACCCCACCTGATCAGTGGTAGGTTCTTCACAACTCCAGGACCCGATTGCGTAGGCTTTTGAGATCCCTATCCTAGAGGACGGATGACGCCAGTTAAAGCTTGTGGACGGGTCTTGTGCGTTCGTCGAGGCTATGACGGTAGTTTCCGATGACGCTTCTCGTGGGTCCAGGTGCATAACCTCTGCAGAATTTTAGTCGATGCGCATTGCCACGTCCTTTTGGAAGGACACCCCCCTGAGTTGTGCTTCTCGTTGAGTAGTTTTGTTTTTCTTCCTCTCTCCTTTTTCAAAATATTTTTGACTCCGGCCTTTGAGCTGTGGCCGAGTGTGGAGATTACATCGGCATTAAAATGAACCCCCGTCCGAGATAACGGAGATCTCTGCGGGACAAGATAATAAAATTTGACAAGTTTTAAAATAAAGCTTTCTTGCATATTTAAAATAAAATAAAATGTTTTAAACTTGCATTTAGCACTTGAGCCATGCCTTTACCCTTGAAACCTTTTGCATGGATACATTGTTGTTAGGTAGTACGCGGTTTGCTGAGTATTCGTACTCATGGCTTTCTAATTTGTTGTTTTCAGAGGTTACTCTCAGCTTCGACTTCGACTACGTCTCTGACGGTCCGTGACGTCCGCTCCTGCGCTCGAGCTAGCCTGTGTGGAGGAGGTTCGCTGTCGCTGCCATGATGATGCTTCCGCTGTTGCTTTTGTTGGATTCACGATAGAGATATATCTGCTCTGAGATATTTTTGGCCTGCGTGTCGATGGACCCCTTTGGAGGATTTTATTCTAATAATTTCACTTTGTCATGCTATTTTCTATTCTTGTTTCTTGTTTAATATTTCTGTTATGGTTTCTTGATTGATCGCTTGTGATGTCGTGCTTGCAAACTCCTGGGATTGGCAAAGTCACGAAAGATCGGGTTTTATCGAAAGGTAAGAAAAATCCCGGTCGTTACAATATAATGCATGGGATGCATATGAATGCAAAGATAAAGATAAAACGGAAGCATGCTGATGATGAAGTGGAACTAGAAAACAATTGCCCTCATCACATTGGGGATATCACATTGAAATCCCCTCGCAAGCTTACTCACAATGATCCTTATCTCCTAGCCTTGGGCACCCCATAAAAATTCTTCTCAAGCTCTCCATGATCATTGCTATCTTGAAAGGGTTTAATGATGGCCCTACAAAACAAGAAGAACAAAAGTAAAGCAGACACAAGCAAATAAGTATATACAAAAAGATTCTAAGCTTCGAAGACTACTCAAGAGAAGCCCAAGAGATCGAGAATGTTGCGCTCTCCTCTTAGCCTGTTAAAATTCTTCTCATCAAGGGTTTTGTGAATATATTGGCTAATTGATCATTAGCTCTCACAGTTGTAAGATCGATATCTTTCTTGGCCACATGATCTCTTATGAAATAATGCTTGACTTCAATATGTTTGGCGTGGCCACGAGCACCCTTATGAAGAGCCATGTTGATTGCACTCTCACTATCACAATATAGTCGAATTTGATCATATTTCAGTCTATAATCCATAAGTGTTTGCTTCATATAGAGAAGTTGAGCACAACAAGCACCGGTTGCCATATATTCCGCTTTGGCCGTTTAGAGGGCCACAATATTTTGCTTCTTTGAGCACCAAGCAACCAAAGGTCTTTCAAGAAATTGACATCCACTAGAGGTACTCATTCGATTCACTTTGCATCCGACGAAATTCGAGTCGGAGTAGCCAACAAGATCAAAGCCTCTATCCTTTGATACCAAAGGCCCATGGTTGGCGTATACTTGAGGTACCTAAGAATCCTTTTGATAGCACTTAGATGAGATTCCCTAGGCTTAGCTTGATAGCAAGCATATAACATACACTAAACATGATATCTGGATGAGATGCGGAGAAAGAACCAATCATGGAACGATAAATTTTTTTATCAACCGATATACCACTCTCATCCAGGTCAAGAATATATTTATGGCCATTGGATTTTTAATTGGCTTTGAATCCTCCATTCCGAACCTCTTTAGAAGATCCTTTGTATACTTCTCTTGATAGATGAATGTTTCTCCTTTCATTTGTTTGACTTGAAAATGAAGGGACAAGTGAAGCTCTCCTATCATAGACCTCTCAAACTCTTTGGCCATTAGTTCACAAAATTCTACATTGTAAGATTTATTAGTAGAACCAAAGATAATATCATCAACATATATTTGACAAATGAAGAGATCATTATCAATATGTCTAGTAAAGGGAGTGTTATTGATACTCCTTATTTTGAAGCCTTTGTCGGTGAGGAAGTCTCTTAGCCTCTCGTACCATGCCCTTGGGGCTTGCTTGAGTCCATATAAGACTTTCTTCAAATTGAAGACATGATTGGGATGTTTGGGATCCTCGAAGCCTGGTGGTTTCTCAACAAAAACTTGCTCATTAATGTAACCATTTAGAAAAGAGCTCTTCACATCCATTTGATATAATTTGAAGTTAAAATTTGAAGCATAAGCGAACAAGGTTCGAATTGACTCATGTCGAGCCACGGGGGTGAAGGTCTCATCGAAGTCCACCCCTTCAACTTGAGAGTAACCCTTGGCCATGAGTCTTGCTTTGTTTCTCACAACATTCCCATTTTCATCTTGCTTGTTCTTGAAGACCCATTTAGCACCAATGATGTTCTTGTGCTTTGGCCTCTTCACCAATTCTCAAACTTGATTCCTTTCAAAGTTATTGAGCTAGACATCATCAATTTGTGATCTTCCATCGCTTCATTAAAGCTCTTGGGCTCTATAAAGGACACAAAAGAAAAATTCTAACAAGCAAAGTTAGAAGCATCATGGTCAGTATAATTTGGCTTGTATTGATTCCTCCATGTTTTTGAGGGACTCCCAAGAATCAAGTCACTTCAATGATCTCCAGAAATGGTGTTGTGCCTCTTTGGTGCTTCTTGAGGTGGAGGAGCTTGCGGTGGAAAAACATATTGAGCATCTTGAATGGCTTGCTCTTTAGAGATGATGGTATATTGTTGTCAGAGCGGAGAGCTGCAATCTTCTTCAATTCTTGATATCTTTGTTGGACATGGTGGTGTTGCACTTGGTGTAGAAGTTCCTTGATTTCTCTGGGTAGTAGTCTCTTGTAGTAGTTCTCTTGGTTCTTGTATACGTGATGACTCTTGAGCTTGATTTGTTGATGTAGTGATCTCTTGTTGTGTCGAGGAGGAAGCTTTTGGAGGAGGCGTAGAAAGATCATCATCTTCTCTTGGTAGAACTTCTCCCACGGGCATCTTCCGCATTGCCTCCTCCATTGGTTCATCATCTACATCACAACTATAAAGTTATTTCTTCCCTTGAGAAACATTAGTTCATCAAATTGCACATCACAAGATTCCTCTACAAATCTGTTAGTTGCATTGAAAACACGATAAGCCTTAGAGTTACCGGAATACCCGACAAGAAAACCAATATCAGTCCTCTTCTCAAACTTTCCTAGCCTCTTTTCTCTTCTTGAACATATAACACTTGCATACAAAGACTCGAAAGTAAGCCAAATTTGGCTTTCTTCCCACCAAGAGCTCATGGGGAGTCTTCTTCAAAAGGTTGTGTAGATAAACATGGTTTGAGGTGTAGCACGCCGTGTTGATAGCCTCAGCCCAAAACCTCTCTGGGGTGTCATACTTGTCCAACATAGCTTTAGCAAGAGTGATGAGTCCGATTCATTTTTTCCACAACACCATGTTGCTCCGGGGTGTATGTGGCCAAGAACTCATGCTTGATACCAAGATCATCACAATACTCTTCAATGATAGAATTCTTGAACTCAGTTCTGTTATCACTTCTAACCTTCTTGATCCTAGCTTCAAATTCATTTTGAGCTCTCTTGGAAAACTTCTTAAAATTGGTGATAGCTTGAGCTTAATCTTCTAGAAATATAGTCCATTTGTACAGAGAGAAATCATCAATAATCACCATGCAATAAAGATTCTCACCAAAACTCATAGATTGTTGGTCCAAAGAGATCAATATGAAGAAGCTCTAGGGTTCATGTTGTGGACATTACAGTCTTGCAAGGATGAAGAGTGGTCACTTGTTTTCCTGCTTGACAAGCACTACACAGTTTGTCCTTCTCAAATATAACATCTTGAACTCCAAGAACCATTACAATGTGAGCAAACCTCCTGTGCCATAACTATTCTTTGAAGGACTTTGCAATAAAACAAGTTTGTGGCGCAACTTTATTTGAAGAGAAATCCACAATATACAATTTGTTGTGCTGAAAATCATTGAATGTGAGACACAAAGATTTGTTGATCAATTCGGCACCCTTATCATTGAAGAAGCATGTGAAACCGAGATTACACAATTAGGCCATCGAGAGAAGATTGAAGCTTAAAGATTCCACTAGCATAACATTTGATATGGATAAGCTACAAAACATGAATATTTCATCTGGCGCTTGGATATGCGGTGGACACGTATCTCGTATGGATACGTGTTGGATACGCCTCGGATACATATCCAATAAGTATCCAAAAAAATAAATATAAAAAACCGATACTTAGTAGGATACATATTGGGTCGTCAAAACCCATCATGGGATATGTTTTGATCCAGCCTGAGTGGTGATACTGCTACCTGGGGCAGGGGAGGTTGTGAGATCTGGAGGGACGAAGCCTAGGTGGTGGGGCGACGGGCAAGAGGATCCCCTGGAGGAGGGAGGAGATAGGAGAGAAGGGCGATCGGCAGCAGTGTTGCTGGTGACCGGAAGGCAGGAGGGGCGAGCTGCTGTGAAATCCATGGGGAGGAGCTACAGGAAGATACGAAAGGAGTGGTGAGCATCGGGGCTGCTGGTGATGGGGCACAGTAAAAGATGAGGTGCTCAGGAGAGAGAGAGAGAGAGAGAGAGGGTGTCTTTGGCTGGTGGCGGCTGGGGTGGAGAGAATGAGGAGGTCAGGTGAGTGAGTTGTATTTATATCTATGGTAAAGGGAGATGAAAATGGGCAGGGCTGGTTCATGAGCTTTTGTTACGGCCCAAATTTATTTTCTTCTTCTTTTTAGCTCTTAAATTGTATAATTTATTTTTTAAAAAATATATTAACACATATCCACGTATCGGATTTTTTTGATAAAATGTCGTACTGCTGTATCCGTGTCCACAGGATACCGATACACGTATCCATATCCGTGCTAGATAGTGGACAAGTCATTTGAGATGGTGACTTTGCCCAAACACTTATTCTTCCTTTTGAATTGTCCTCAAAGGTTAACTTATCTTTATCCTCATCTTTCTTGATGGTGATAAACATCTTGCAATTGCCGGTCACGTGTTGAGTGCATCCACTATCAAGCACCCAATGTTTACCACTATTCTTGTAGTTCATCTTGTTGGAGGCCATGAGACAAGAGGTGTTAGTAGCTAAAATATTAACGATTCGTAAGTACTAACTTCATCCTCCCTTGGTGACATGTGTTCAAGACAAGCTTTCCAAGCATCAATTTTCTTCTTGGCAATTTCATCACTTGAGATATGACGCTTCCCATAAGAATTGATCCACTCTACAAGCTTATTAATATGAGCATATAGGTCACATTTAGTTTCATTGGGAAGTATAATGATCTTGTCATACTCATCACATAGAATATCAAAGGAATCCTCTATCATGCTACTAGCAAGGGCATTATCATCCAAGAGAATAAGAGTACTAGTAGAAGTAGAGATATTGCAAACCAATGGCTCAAGAATGTGATAAGCATATGTTCCATCAACTGCACATGTAGAGGCAGTGAGATCATTCTTGATTGATGAAGATAGAGCACTCATTTTCTTGGTGGAGAGGAACTTCTTCATCGATTCTTCGTGAGATATTTTGAGAGTCCCCTTGAATGAATTGATTTCTTCAACAAGATTATATAATCGATGCATGGTAGTCCCTATTAATTCACCATCAAAAGTTTTAAAGTGAGTATAAATATCTATGAGCTCAAGATAGCGAGAATTTTTTTTATCATAATAGCACTCAAAGAATCGCTAGATGAAGAGTTTGATGAGGTGTTTATGTTAGCGCTCAGATTCGCCAGTTTTGTGGCATATAGGTAGCTTAGCAAGCGATTTTTCCATGTGCCACTACTGGACCCCGATGAAGAACTTGTCTCCATCAGATCACTTTCTCAAGGCATTTAAGTCACGAGAAGAGCACTTGGCTCTGATACCACTTGTGAGGATCAAGTGACCAAGAAGGGGTTGAATCGGGCACTAACGCTGCTAGACCTTTTTCTCACTCTTCGTAGATTCTAGCAAAAACTAGTAAACAACACCTCGCAAGAGAGACTAAGCAAGAGCACAACCAAGCAAGGAAACAACTAGGCTCAAGAAGATAAGGAAAGAACAACCTATCAAGCTAACAAGCAAGGCAAACGACACGAGAGCCACCAAGAGACATCACAAAGAAACCTATCAAACTACTTGCAAAAAGGTAAAAGCAGTAAGTAAAGAGAGGAGAGATAGAGATGCTCAACGATTTTCTTGAGGTCTCAGAAGGATGGCACCTTCTACTAATCCTCGTCGAACCACTCCCATAGGAGTATCAGTCCCTCCCGCTGTTTCCAAAACGGTGCTCCCAAAGGTATGCTTTCGGGGTGAAGTCACCGGCAACTCGGCTGTAGCAAACAATAGTACCCTCGTGCAAGAGCAAGTCAGCAAGACTCAGGGCGTTCTCTTTTGGTGTCCCATTCGAGTGGAGGACCCGAAACTGCTCACAAACTTAATGTCGTTTTTCACAAGTTTTCGAAAGCTCGGACAACGACGCCTAACCGGTCTAGACTGCCATAGACCAAGAGTAACAAGCTGAAGACACTCCTCAGCCTCACAAGCTGTAGGAATGTATGAATGCTCTTGGCTACTCTTCACTAGCACTCAAGATCTCTTTAGATGCTTTCTTGTGTTGTGCTCTCTTTTTGGTGTCCCTTGGCCTCTTACAAGTTTGCTCCAGCAATTCAGACCTCAGGCAAAAAGCAAAACGTCTCTCTCCACGGTTTAAATAGGCTTCAAGCCCAGAAACAACCATTGGAACGTAATGTCATAAAGCTGACTGCTTTTACCAGTCACCTGACTGTCTGGTGACTGCTCCCACCAGACTGTCCGATAACTCCTTGTCTTCGACTGGCAGAAAATATCTTCTCTGGAATCTATTCCACGTGACACCGGACTATTCGGTTCATACCATCACCGGACTGTTCGGTGACTCTCTCTTTTAGACTTCTAGAGACGCCTCTTTTGGACTTCTCCTTCTGGCTCACGGGACTATCTAGTCATTCGCTCGCCGGACAGTCCGGTGACTTCTTCGCTTCAACCCAGAGAGCACCTCTGTCTCTAGATTTTGGGATCTTGCACTCACCAGACTGTTCAGTGACTCCCGCGAACTGTCGGTGACTTCAGCTGAACTGCCTTCAAAAAACCGCCCCTTTGGACTCTTGACTTCAGCCTTCACCGGATTGTTCGGTGACACCAGCGGACTGTTCGGTGACTCTTCTGATGCTAGAACTTGTTTTCTTCAAGATCTTCTTACTTCTCGCTGCAACACTTGACATCTTCAAGCTTCCACTGATCACTCAAGTGCCTCAAAAAACCTAGAGTATCCATACTCCCTAACATTTGTAAAACCGAGACGAGTGACTCGACCCCTCTTAATAGTACCGGCTTTACCTATTGACACATGGCTTAAACTAAGCCACACACGGCTCTGATTGGACAAGCTTCTTCTTTGGAAAAACGCTAAAGCACCGAGCAACCTTGAAGAAACCAACTTGTAGAGGTGGAGAGAGATATTGATAGACCTACATCCAACGAGTTAATTCATGATTCTCATTGAATCACCAAAATTATTCATACATTTGAGGGACTTCAGTGGTCATGAAGCTAAAATCAGCATAGCCAAATAGCCAACAGATAGCTGCTACCCCTACCATAATTTTTTCTCCTTTGGAGCAGCCCAATCTATCCAACTGTCTAGGATATGAGAAATAGAATTTAGTGAAGTTATACATGTTGTTGTGTCTACTATTCTCCATATATTTTTAGCATAGTGACAATCAATTAACAAATACTAAAATAGTTTTATTCTTATAACCAAAACAAAATTGTTATTGCCTTTCCTGTTACGATTCGCTAAGTTTGTTGACGCCAAAATGAGTCCCGAGCCAATAAACCACGCGCACATCCGTGTGTGAAACGTCGATGTCGTTTGTTCAGGATCACCACATCACCTAGAAAATTGAGCTCGGGAGGGCCCCCATCGGAGCAAAATCTTCTTAGGGTTGATTCGGGCTCGATAGGCCTGCCAGATCACCTTTCAACGTCGCCGGGACGGGAGGAGGATAGAAAATGAGGTTTGAAAGAGGGGATTAGGGTTTGGAGAGGCAAAAAGTAAGGTGAAATTGGTCGAGACGATTGGGTTCTCTCCTCAATAGGCCTTACGCCATTTTATATAGAGGTGGGGTGGTCTTACCCCATGGAGCCACGGATCTCCTTAATTAAGAAACAAATTAGCTCTGATTTGCTGTTAAACTTACCAAAAACAGGATCCTTAGATGCATTAGTACATACGCCACATACTAGAGGTAGCAGTTTAATTATATATGTAACATATAATAATTTGTCATAAATCATTAGGAAGCAACTGCATAATAGAAAATTAAGTAATTAATTTGTAGTCGTTGTACATTCATCCATTTAGTTATAAATTAAATAAAGGTATTTAGAATGCACCTAGTAATTAATCACTAACATATGTCCACTAAATATGCTTTATAATAGCTCACATCTTACCCTATTAGCATGGATTAATATAGCCACCTTTGAATACATTAGTACACACGTCCATGCTAGCTATATGTAATCTAGCCTAAAGTTAGAACAATATAATTAGTAGTTAAATACTAGTATTATGAAATAGAAACATAGATAGATATTAAATAACACAATTATACATCTTACCGTACATTCATATGTAATAGTACCTATGTCATGTATAGTTTTAGTAATTGATTTATAGGAATAAAATATGGTATTTATCGCATATTTTATTTAAGCATACCATGATTAGGATGCATCCCATTAAGCCTACATACAATAGAGCGGGAAAACCTACTAAATATAGTAAATTAATTATAAATGTAGGATCCAGGAATTGTCATCTATCACTAGGAAGCAACCACAAAATAGGAAATAAAGTAAATAAGCTCTAATCATGACAGGTTTCATGCATATTACATTTAAATAAAGTAACACATAAACGCATCATACTATGCAAGTGCACATGAACACTCATGGGACATGCTTATGCCTCTTACGTCGTGCAACCACATACGCACACCAACACGTACCATCGTAAGTCACACTCATACAAGAAATAATGACACTTCAGTACATACACAAATCAATAGCGAGAACGTGTGCTTGGTTTATACTGATACTCGTTCACGAGCACGTATTATAGGGATGCGTGCTCCACACTCACTATGTCCCTCAAACCCTAATTTAATTAACTAAAATGATGCTAAACCGCCAACCTATAGTAATTAATTCTAAGTTAAGATTTCACATAAAATGACAAACCACCACGCCATGCATACACTCGCATGGTCGGTTTTCCTCTTTGAATTTAATTGGTTCTTCTTCGGAGTTTATTAGATCTTATCGACTCTTCTCGAGGCTGTTTCTTTTACGGTAGTTTTATTAGGTGTATTCTATCATATAGACAATGCTGAGTTCGAAGAAGAACTAGACCCCAAGAGAAGACGGAAGAGCTGACATACAAGAAAAGCTCGAAGACTTTGGCATCAAGCTCATGATTCAAGACTTAGACTTCGAAGAGTATCAAGAAGACAAGTTCTGAAGATTAAGGATTTGCAGGCAAGCTCTAACCCCTTGATCATATTCATCCTATATTTTGCTTGCGCACCCATATGACCTAGATGCTTGCATATTTATTTTAATCTATGTTAAAGCGTTGTGTAGTTAATACCATACTTGATATTACGTATTTATGTTAATGTCAGTTACTTGCTCTCATTGAATATGAATACTACCTGGTTATCTATTGATGACACCTCCTTGTTAACCATAGGACTTCTTTCGTTAAAGTATTTTAATAAACATATGGCTTAGGAACCCTTATGCGATGCTATGCATCGCCACACCATATACCAATCATTTATGAAATGTGTTAAACTGAGTTTTGTGGTGTGAGTAAATTAAAACGGAATGGGTGATAGTGCAACTGGTGCTAGGTGAAGAAGGGTATTTCTGGTTGTGGGGCGTGGCTTCTGTGAAAGGTGATGTGATAAGTGTTAAGCTTCGGTCTGGTCCACCTGTCGTGGACGAGCGCCGCCCCTGTCATATAAGGACCTGCTCATCGGATCTCAACATAATGATTTCGTGCAACCACATAACCTATATAGGCAGGACTTACTCCACCCCTCTGGTTAACCACATTGAACTACTAAGGCGGTCGAGTGACACAAATCGCAGGAGCAGATGTGAGATACTCATGATCCGGTCTTCAATTACAGCAATAGCCCGCGCCATGGGATCGTATTGCCCACAGCCCGGGTTGTGTAATCACCCGGTTCTATGGAGTCCAGGAAGCAGACATGGTTGTCTTATCCCACGTTCTGGTTAGGAGAATGTGCTATCGCGTCATCGGTGGCTTGCAAAACCTCAAGAGGCGATCCCTATTGCATCTTGAGGCGGAATCTGTGGTAAACTTAGCGAGTGTTAGAGTGAACGTTATGCTACTCTTGCTCGCGAAAGAGTGCATAGCCTGTGGGTACAGTGTACAACCTCTGCAAAGTGTATAATCCATCCGAAATGGTCGTTGTCACGGTATTGACACACTACAGCTTGGCCTCACAATGATCAATCTTGATATTATTCTTGTTGGAGTGAGCGGGTGTAGGTGCTCGTGTTTTGAAAAGTGTAGGCTGTGTGCCTGGGCTATTATGGCTTTGTGCCGGAAGGCTCGACTAAAACTTGGGTTCAATCTGGCGGGATTGATGAACATCTCCTCCAGGATCAACCTACTAAAATATGGACAACAAATGTTTTCCCTCTCGTTGCAAAGCTTCTGTAGTGAACCCTGCATAAAACTGGCTTTTTTCAAAAGAAAACCTCATAGCCTAAATCTTTGCTATAACAAAATATGCATCTATATAAACCTTTGCTTAGTGTTAGGGCTTGCTGAATACTTTATGTACTCACTCATTTGCAATTGTCGATTTACACAGAGAAGATTCGTAGAAGACGATGACGTGCTGAATTTTTGTTCAATTTTCCAAGTTTGCTTGTGGTTTTGGGCCATGGTTTCCACTGTTTGCTTCACCTCTAGCTGGTCAACTGATTGTGGATATTTTAATCCTCACCGAGTTGCCGTTAAAGGTCCGGTATCAGGTATATTACTTTATCCGATGTATGCTTTTTGATATACATTCTGATATGATAGTGCATATCAGCTACTGATCCAGAGACTGATACGTGATGCACAGTGTATCTCAAAAATGGGGTACGACAACCTCAACGGGTAAAATGACTTCTTGTCCATATAAGAGTTCATAAGGGGTTACTTTAGTGGCTCCATGTCTAGATTTACAATGAGCACACGATGCTTTCGATAAGCCCTCATGCCATCTTTTAGGGTTATCTTCTATCTTTTTCTTAATGAGCTTGATCAATTTTTTATTACTTGACTCGGCCTGACCATTGGCCTGAGCAGAATATGGAGTAGAATTGAGTAGTCTAATTCCATAAGATTCGGCAAATTCTCGAACATGACCAGATGTAAATGAAGTACCTTGCTCTGTAGTCAAAGTTTGCGGGATGCCGAATCTATGAATAATATGCTTCATAAGTAACTCAATTGATTCTTTGTGTGTCATGTTCTTGAAAGCAACCGCTTCAGTCCACTTGATAAAGTAATCCATTGTGACTAGTATGAAGCAGTGTTCCTTTGAAGACAGAGGATTTATTTGCCCTATAAAATCCAACCCCAACCCTTGGAATGGGCAAAGCTTTATGATGGGGTTCATCATGCAGCAGGCACCAATTGAACATTGCCAAATCTTTGGCATTCTTCGCATCCTTTATAGTAACGATAATAATTGGCAATCATTGTTGGCCAATAGAATCTGGCTCTTCGCAATAGCCACTTCATTTTTGGAGCCAATTGATGTGTACCACAAATACCCTCGTGAACCTCTCTCATGGCCACTTTGGTTCTTCATCACCTAAACATTTTAAAAGCAAATCACCCCCTGTTCAGCGATATAAGTTGATGTCTATGTGGTTCTCGATATTCCGTTAGGTAGTGGTTATCAATTGTTTCGGTCTCAAATCAACATGATTTGAACCCTGCAATTGTAGCATCACTTCTTCTCTGGTTATCAATTGTGCAACACACGATTGACCACGCCAAGAAGGCTAATCCCAGCCTGCGAATTGTAGAACACAAGCAAGAATAAGAACGCAACTCAATTGCGAAATCTGAATTAAATTATGAAGTTAGAATCCAATAAACTGTCAAATGACAAAACTATTTGATAGCTGATGAAACTACACAAAAACCTAAGCCTAATAGTGACAGCTACTAAATATATAGAGTTTTAGGGCGTCCTTAGGGGCAAACCCTAATACTAATGGATCTAAGAAAGATACACGGCCCAAAGGCCAAAAGATAGTGTCGCAGCACCCGGAGCAGTTTCTGGACGTTATCTTGTTTTACCGATTCCTGCTGACTCCGGTCGAATTTGGAGATGAGACCGGTTCCGTTGGAAAGGTTATCTTCTTAGCCTTCCATCCATATCTAGAATATCCAAAACGGATCCAGTATGCGACCTGGGCGTCGGTTTTAGTGCGGACAGCTCCTGGAACCTGGAGGCAACTCAATTTCGAGTTGGATTGAATCTCCTCAGGGGCTCAAATGTGTCTTGCTAGTCTTGAGCATCTCTAAGTCCTTCATACTTCCCTTGACCCTCTCTAATGTCTCTAATCATGATAAAATCATTGGGTAGCAATCTATTCTCAAAGGAAGAAGACATGTATTTGAGAGTGAGCTCACCTCTAAATTCAATTGTTATGCACGAGTTATAGTAGATGGAGGAGCGTTATGTGTATCCAATGAAGGGATGTCCTCATCATCCTCCCCCTCTTGAATCGAAATCATCTTTGACTCAAGCTAATCTTTTTTCCGATGTATGGCTTCAAATCAAAATCCGAAAGTTGAAACATCGGTCCATGTGTAATCTTGTCCTTCAAAGTGGCAAAGGACTTCTCTTGTGTGTGGCCCCATTGTGAAGCGGTTGTGAGCGTGGGACAACTCTTGTTCGCTCATGGAAGCAAGTCAAACTGTTGCGCGACCCATCGAATGGGTGGTAGCCCTATAGGTATCTCGGGTAGAAAATCATCATGATAGTCTTGCAAAAGGTTAGGAACAGGGGCAGACAAAGAAGAAGCAAGATCCTCAAGTGAAAACAATGCATCATTGCACATCACAGCATAACGTGAAGCATTTTCATCATAAATTTTAGTAAGATCAAATTTTGTTGCAAGCATTATAGGACTTTTCAAATTTATTGCTTGCTGATTTTCAGGTGTAGGAGATGTGCATTTTTCTCGCTAGCAAGTCTATCCATATCAGCTTGTACAATTTCAGAAGGGGTCAAAGGTAGTAAAAGTAATTTTTTTTCTTTATGCATAAAGGTATATGTATTACTTTTACCATATTGGATAGCATCATTAACATATTTCTATGGACGACCCAATAACAATGAATAACCTTGCATAGATACAACATCACAATCCATAGAATCAACATAGGTGCCAATGGAGAATAGAACTCGAGAAGTTTTTGTTATCTTTGCCTTACCAGAGTCGTTGAACCAGTGAATATGGTACGGATGTAGATGTGGCCGTGTGGGCAAGTCAAGCTCAGTGATCAAACCAGTACTCACTAAGTTGTTGTAGCTCACGCCATCAATGATCACGCGTGCACGCCGGTTCTTGATCATAAAGTAAATCTAAAACAGATTATGACGTTGAATCTTATCAAGGTGTACCTGTACGGAGAGCGCTCATTGGACAAATATGGTCTTTTAGGCCGAAGTATCATCACCACCAAATACTTGGCCATCATCATTGCCAAGAATCTTATTATCGGATTTTTCATCCTCAATATCCAAAGTGCTTATGTATCCTCCATCTTTAGTAGCAATGTATGTCCGCTGACTTGGCCAATCTCACTGCGTATGACCCATGCCATGGCATCTATGGCACTTGATGTTGGAGGAGCGTCCTGTGAAGGTACTGAAGGATGTACTCTTGTTGGGTACCTGCAAACAAGACTTATTGGAGTCTGAAGATTGCGCCGAAGGGGCTGGTTTTGGTGCTGATGCAGTGTTGGAGGTGGTGGAAGGCCTCCTGCTCGACGGTGGTGGCGTATGTGTGGTCGAAGAAGAAGGAAATGTTTACCGTTGAGTGTGTGTACGGCTGCTATTCTAGAGTTGTCGTCCCTGCAATTCTTTTTCTGCTAGCACAACAAGGTGGAACAACTACGACTGTTGTTCTACCTGCAATTATTTTTCTGCTAGCACAAAAAGATGGAACAACTGCTCGACAATATCATTATCTTTATAATCAATTATGTCTTGAATTTCACAATGCAACCCACCATAGAAACAATAGATAGTATCCTCAATTTCTTCATCTATCCCACAATGCATCATATCTTTTCGCAACTCAGCAAAATAATCTTAAACAGATTTATCATGTTGTTTTAAGCGTTGTAATTTTTTATGCACATCTCTTTGATAGAAAGGAGGAACAAAACGGTTACATATAGCATCTTTCAATCTATCCCAATTATCATGTTGCAAAAGTGCTTTGCAAAGATCAGTCCACCAGAGTAAAGCAAAATCTCAAAACTCACTAGTAGCTTGTCTATCTCTATGTTTTCAGGGACTAAGTGAGAGGTATAAATTTTTGTTCCACAATCATCTCCCAACCAAGATAAGCTTCAGCATCATAATTATCAAAGAATGGTGAGATGGTAAACTTAATCTTAGCGAAAGGTTCGTAAGGAGCATGATTTTCATTACCTTCTATACCTTGGCAGGTACGACGTTGACGATTGCAAAATCTGTTCTTTTGGTCTCTATTGTTGTCAACGTCATCTTCAGAGTTGTTCTCGTCATTAACTTTCTCTTTCTCTCTCTGGTGGTGGACGTCTCTCAAGGGTTGTCATACAAACCACGACAAAGTGGGGGAGAGCTAGATGCATCTTTTCATTTTGAAAAATATCCGATTTCAAGTTCGTATGCAAAAGTTATGCCCATTTTACTTAAGGGTGCCCGAGATACGTTTCTGGAGGATGTAAAACACAATTGGGATGCAATCGGGTGGCGATTTTGTAGATAATTGAGCAGCGAATAAATATGAAGAGGTGGATCTATGAAGGGTGGATATGTTTGTGATCGAAATATGGAGTGGGTGGGTGGGATAAAACTTTGATGCAAAAGAAGCAATTACCAGATGTGACACGATAATAGATTGAACACAAAAACAGATGAATGACGAAGGAAAACACCTGGATGCAAAAAGATTTTGAAATCCAGCAACCAAAACACAAACTAAGGACACAAACTCAACACTACAGAATCTGAAATAAAGTTATGCAAATGCTAAACACGGCCTAGACAGTTGAATACCTGACGATATACTATTTTTTTGTATGTGTTGCAGTTTTTCTGTGGATAATAGGATGAATGCAAAATCAACAAGAATAGATGTGAACCTAACGGTATGTCTGAAGCTTTGATTATCACTTGATGTGTGCATGGTTCTTGATCTTTCATTAGGTCGAGGTAACTCTCGATTTGGTGGAGATGTGACGCACAATCAATCCGGCCTCAAATCAACACGCTTCGAACCCCTAAATCGCAGCACCACTTCTCCTCTGGTTATCAATACACAATTGACCTCGCCAAGGCTAATTTCAGCCTACGAATCAAAAAACAAAAGCAAAAACAAGGAAGAACGTAACTCAATTGCGAAATCTGAATTAAACTCAAGAAGTTGAAATTCAACAAACCATCAAACAGTAAAACTGTTGATTATATAGGGTTTTAGGGCGTCCTTAGAGGCAAACCCTAATACTAATGGATCTAAAAAAGATACATGACCCAAAGGCCAAAAGATTGTGTTGTAGCACTCAGAGTAGTTTTTGGACGTCATTTTGTTTTAACGATTTTCACTGACTCCAGTTAAATTTGGAGATCAAACCGGTGTCGTTGGAAAAGTTATCTTCTTAGCTTTCCATCCATACCTAGAACATCCAAAATGAATCCCGTTTGCGACCTGGGCGTCCGTTATAGTATGGGTGCTCCTAGAACCCGAGGGCAACTCGATTTCGAGTTGAATTGAATCAACTCCGAGGTCAATTGTATCTCGTTGGACTTCAGCATCTCCATGTCCTTTTAATGCTTTCTTTTATCTTCTCTAATGTACCTAATCATGATAAAATCATTAGGTAGCAATCTATTCTCAAAGAAAGGAAGACATGTGTTTGAGAGCGAGCTCACCTCTAAATTCAATTATTGTGCACGAGCTATAGTAGGTGGAGGAGTGTTGTGTGTATCCAATGGAGGGATGTCCTCATCATAGGTTTTCATCAATCAAAGTAAATTTGAATGCTACATGCTGAACTTTCCTACCCACAGTTTAGGTCGGACTGCAAATATATGAGATTATTGGAGACTTCCAGTCGAATGATTCAACAACTGTCATATTTTGACCCACTAACAGCCGAATCTTCCAATTCTAGCACTTCAAACATCGGTTTCTTAATAATCAAAATTTTTGCTTTGCTAACATTATAACCCGATGCTTGTTGTGCTAAATCATTGGCTCTACCATTTTCTAATCTAGTAACATAGTGTATAAGAAACTCGTCCATACCTTTGATAAGCTCTAAGCACTTGTCTAAAATGGCATTCAGCGATCCATCTAAATATTGAAAATATCCAGCAACTTGTTGCACCACTAACAATTAATCGGCAAAAGCCTCTACATGCTTTACTTCCATGGATTCTAATATTTCTAAACTGAATAATAATGCCTCATATTCGGCTTGATTGTTAGTACATATATATTCCAATCAGTCAGCAAACTCAAAGTGTTCATCATGAGGAGAAACTAGCACCTACACCAATACATTGCCCATATCTGCAAACTGATCCCTCAAAATATAACTTCCAAGGAATAAACAATGCATAACAAACATTTAAACTATGCTCTAGATCAACCCGATGTTCAACAATAAAATCCGCAACAATTTGGTCTTTCATACATTTTAATGATTCATAAACCAAATCATACTCAATAAAAGCATATGTCCATTTTCCTGATCTACCACTAGAAATCGGCCTATGCAACATATGTTTGATGATATGGGTTTGACAAGCAACTATGCAAGTACTATACGACAAGTAATGTCTCAACTTAGTGCAAGCATAATACAAGAAAAAATAGCTTTTTGATAAGGGTGTACCTCGTTTCCGCAACAATCAACCGTCGGCTTACATATGTAATCACGTATTCCTTTTCTTTGGTCTCTTGTGCCAAAATATCACCAATCACACCATCTTCCACTACCACATGAAGACGGAAAGAAACTCCCCTCCTAGGTGCTCTAAGAATAGTTGGCAAAGACAAGTATCTTTTGATTTTATCAAACACTTCTTGCTGTTTTGCCTCTCAAGTAAATTCGGTTTCACTCTTAAACCGAAGAATAGGAGTAAATGAATTGATTTTTTCAGACAAGTTGGATATGAATCTCCTCAAGTAATTTACTTCACCTAAGAACTTTTGCACATCACTCTTGCATGTGGGTGCTTGCACTTTTTGTATTGTCTCTATTTTTTTAGGATCTATTTCTATGCCTCTCTTATGAATAATAAAACCTAAAAAATTCCCAGCTGACATGCCAAAAGCACATTTGAGTAGGTTCATTTTCAGACCAAAGTGACGCATACGCTCTAGAGCAAGATGTAAATCGACCAATTGTGAATCTAAGGCAGCCGATTTAATCACCACTTCATCTACGTATACATCCATGGCGACACCAAGTAAGTCATGAAAGATAAAATTCATATTTCTTTGATATGTCACGCCCGCATTCTTAAGCCCAAAAGTCATGACGACCCATTCAAATAAACCAACAAAACCCAAACATCGAAATGCGGTCTTAGACATATCATCTTCGGCCATAAAAATCTGATTGTAACCATCGTTCCCATCAAGGAAACTAATCACTTTATGGCACGAAGCATAATTAATTACATGTTGGCTATACGCATAGTATATTCATCTTTAGGAGTAGCTCTATTTAAATTTCAGAAATCAATGCAAACTCTTATCTTACCGGTCCTCTTCTCAACCGGCACAATGTTGCATATCCACTCCGCATACCTACAAGGTCTTATAAAGTTTGCATCAAGTAACCGGTTAATTTCTTCTTTAATCTAGTCATACATATCTTGATTAAACCTTCTCATCGGTTGTTTGAAAAGTCTAAAACCAGATTTGATATGCAGCCGATTCTCAACAAGCTCGTGGCTTAATCTCGGTATCTCATTGTAAGACCAAGCAAAATAATGCACATATTCTTTTAATAGCACGATTAGCTTCTCCTTGTAATCGGCTTTCAAATTTTTGTTTATAATGTACTGTCATTTCTACCAAGATTTACCTCCTCAAGAGGATCGGTCGATATAAATCCTTATCCTAACTTATCCATGTCGTCTATTTCTTCTACAGTTTCACACATATCGTTCATGTTGGACTTCTCTTTTGCAACTAATCTAAATTTAACTCTATTTGATCACATAATATGGTTGAACCAGTTCTCTATCAGCTTTACATTGACAGGTACAAATCCATCCCTTGTCACACTAAAAAAATCATAGTCTGTCAAGTCTAAACCTATCAAACTCTTAGATATTGTCATATGGTAACAACGATGAATCGGCTATGGCAACATAAACCGATATATCCACGTGAACCACCTCTACATCGTCACCGACCCATTGTATCAAAAATTGGTGCAAACTAGATGGAACACATTTAATGGTATGAATACAATCATGCCCTGAGATCAAACTATAGCTTCCACAAACATCGGCGACAAAGAAAGCGGTAGCCATATTCTTACTCCCAATGGTGAGCTCCATGGAAGCAACCCCTTTAGCTTCAATAGGATCTTTTTCTCTCACACCATTCAAAGTCATGTTGGTCTGGATGAGTTCATCATCGAGCTTACCTAGCTTCTTAAACAAAAAATATGACATCAGATTAACAATGGCACCTTTATCTACAAGCATGAGAGAAACCGGTGTACCATTAATGTGCCCTTTCACATAGAGAGGTTTCAAATGGTCATCCAATTCTTTAGGTTTCTCAAAAATAGCATTTCGAGGTCCAAAGTCAAATTGGGCCATAAGTTCCTCTTTCTTTATCAAAGAATAATCTGAAAGAGACAAGCACATAGTATCAACATCAATACCTTCTCGAGGTGGTGTCGGCTCGTAGTCTAGAAGATCATCATCATCGAACTCGGACATGTCGATGTCCCCCTTAGGTGGAGGCACTACAGAATTCTCCCTCGGTGTGATGTCGTCCGGATTGGTGCTTTCGGAGTAGCCATCGCGTCCTCCGGTGTTGGTGGACTAGGAGCTTTGGGTTCAAATCCTCTAACTCTCCATTGCTTACTTTGAGGGACCATTGGCTTGATCTCATTGAACACTTCATCCCTCTTCTTTTCAGCTTCTTTCTCCCAAATCTCACAGAGACGCCACCTTTGTAGCTTCCTGTTTTGCGTGTGAGTCAAGCCGGGCGGACAGCACCTTGGCTACACTTAGAGGAGCTTTTACTACTGCTAGCCCCACAATCATGAGATGCCTTTTCGACCGGATCATTTAACGTGATCGGCCTGTTGAAAACTCCACTGATTTTAACATCGGTTGTGCCGATTTTAATGACACCCTTAGATGCATTTTTTTGATGTATAGAGGTCGAGGGAACATGTCAATTACCTTGTTTGATGCGCCACTCTTGCTTGGGAGCAGCTGCAAAGCCATCTCCTCATATTGATCGGTTGATGCTCAAACTGGTCGTATGGCCGGAAAGCCTCTTGAAGACATCTCTTGGTGCATTCTATCCCGAATGTAATGGTGGGTACGACATCGGTGGATCATGCATCCATGGCCCCATATATGGGTTCCACATCAGGAACGATGGGCAAGCCATAGGAGAGAACCACGGCGGAGGCATCCCAAACCCATGAAGAGGAGGAGGTCCACGAACATCCATCGCTTGCCTCATCTACTTCCTAGGTGGACTATCTCCCTTTGATGGTGATCTTGGTCGCTTCATGGACAGATCGTTCAAATCGGTCTTTTGACTTTTGCACTTGGCCATAAGATGGTTGAAGGTGCTTTTATGCCCCATCTTCCTATCCACGACCTTGCCTAAGTTCACTTTCCACTTGCCCACCTCAAGATTTTCTGGTTTGATCATCTTGGACTGTTGAGCTTGCCTCCTGTGTCTTGAGCCATTAATGGTGATTTTAATAGACTGTTGCCCATTGGGATATTTTTCTAACACCACCCTCCTAGAAGTACCCTTATCACTCAAAGGAGCTGGCCTTTCCTCCCCTATCATCACATTCCTCCCTTGTGTCGTATCAGCTTGATAAGGCCGAATCAATAACTTGGGGTTGAGCTCTAGAGTGCTGATGGGGAAAGGATGCTTGTCAATTTGCATCTCCTTGAGACTCAATCGTCCTTCATTAATGGGCGATTGGACCTATCAACGGAAAATATTACAATCATTCGTGACATGCGAATAAGAATTATGCCATTTCCAATACGCCCTACGTTTTATTTCCTTTCGCTGGAGGCAAAGTGTATGCAATCTTGATATATCCTCCTTTGTGTAATACATCAAATATTTTGTCACATTTAGCCACATTGAAGGTATATTCATTGTCTTTTAAGTTCTTATAAATCGGTTCGAGCGAATCGCAAGCGAATGATTTGGCTTTAGATGGCCAAACAAACTCGGCAGCCAACACGTCATTGGAGTCATCGGAGCTTTTCAAATCATATTCCACGACGTGCACGTTATGGCGGGTCTTATGATCGTGCCTAACTTCTTTGCTTCGGCTTTCTTGCACCAAAGTTTTTTGTTGGAGCTAGACAAGGGTGAGAAAATCGTGCCTCTCCAACTTTTCTTTAAGATGAGATCGTAACCCATTAAAAGCTTAGTCGGCTAGATCTTTTTTAGAAATCATTAAATTAAAACATTGGTTCTTGACATCCCTAAACCTTTGAATATAATCAATAGCGGATTCATCTCTTCCTTGCCTAATTGATGTTAAATGCAACAACTTCAACTCATTATCCCCAGAATAAAAATGATCATGAAACCTATGCTCTAGGGATTCCCATATGTAAATAGAACCTGAGGACAATGATGAAAACCATAAGAAAGCTGTTCGGTTAGCGACAAAGAAAACAACCGCACCTTCAATGCATCACTAGAACTCGCTTCCCCTAAATGTATTGAATAATGTGTTTCCAAGTGGTTTTGCTATCCTGACCATTGAATTTGACAAAATCGGGGACACTCCATCCGCTAGGGTATGGAACCGAATCAAAATATGTTTGGTATGGGTTTTGGTAGATTCGACCTTTCCCCTTGATTCCACCACTAATGTTTCACAAAATTGTTTATTCAAATCCTGCTTAATGAAGGCAATATACTCTTCGATATTGGTGATGGGTGATCTACAAGGTGTACCTTGAAATGAAGAGTGCACATTTGTTTTCTTGGCACTACTTTGTTCATTAGGCATGAGACCATGAGGAATACTCGTACCGCTAGGTGGGATAGTTGGGGTGCTATATGCGACGATACGGTAGGGAGGAACAAAATTGGCTAATTCATTTAATCGGCTACTAGCCGGATGGGGATGCTATGGATTTGCTCTACGGTAGCGGGAGGTACTACTAAAGCATTGGTTTGCACATGAGGTTGAAAGCTAGTTTGTCCACTAAAAGAATTCAACGGCATACCGTACAATGGTTGCTCTAGACTAGATGTATGGGGAGCTGATGTGCTACTAAACGGTCCTACATGTGCGGCATAAGTAGTAAACGATGCAATACCAATATTCTTTAAGGATTTTGATAAGTTATCTTGGATCATTTGTTGCATATCATTAGCTAAGATCTTTTTCATATCGGCAAAATAGTACAAAAGATCTTCAAAAGTAACGGGAGGGTGTGGAGATGTTCTCACATTGGTAGCACCCAAAGCTGCATCATTGGAGATGGGCGGAAGAACAACTTCTTTTACTTGAGATATCACCCCTTGAAGATCCTTCTTGAAGCAAGCCAAGTGCTCTCGAAGCTCTTGATCTTCCCACACCTTGCGTGCCTCCTCAGAGGCCTTCCGGTGCTCCAAGAACGCCTTATGAACCTCCTCGGGTAACTCCTCCAAGGACGTCATGATGATGTTCGATGGGGAGATCTCGGAAGACATGATGTGAGAACGATGATTCGATTTTCCCAACTGAAATCTCTCTTCCCCAGCGGAGTTGCCAAAAAGTGTGTTGACGCCAAAACGAGTCTCGTGCTAACGCACCATGCGCATGTCTGTGTGTGAAACATCGATGTCATTTTGTTCACGATCACCACAGCACCTAGAAAATCAAGCTTGGGAGGGACCCCCGTCGGAGCAAGATCTTTTTAGGGTTGATTCAGGCTCGGCAGGCCAACTGGATCGCCTTCCCACGTCGCTGAGACGGGAGGAGGACAGAAAACGAGGTTTGAGAGAGGGGATTAGGGTTTGGAGAGGCAAAAAGTAAGGTGCAATTTGTAGAGACGATTGGGTTCCCTCCTCAATTGGCCTTAGGCCTTTTTATATAGAGGTGGGGTGTCTTACCCCATGGAGCCATTGATCTCCTAGATTAGGAAAAAAATTAGCTCTGATTTGCAGTTAAACTAACCAAAAACAAGATCCCCGGACACTCCGGCCAAGTATCAGAAACTCCGGTACCAGGCACTCTGGTCGTCGGTGGAATGCTCTGGTGGGCTTTAGACCGATTCCAGAAGGGGTGCTCTCGGACACTCCGGACCAATTCCTGAAGGGGGTCCACCAGACACTCTGGTGGTTCTAGGTCGATTCCAGAGAGGGGTCTCTCAGACACTCCGCCCTTTGGCCGGTCACTCCGATGAATTTCAGGGCAATTCCAGAAAGGGGTGGCCCTATACTGGACATTCCGGTGTTTTAAAATTCTGACTCCAGAGGGGGTCTCGCCGGAGACTCCAGCACCATGCTGGACAGTCTGGTATTTTCAGATTTTGAGTGTCAATAGTTATCTTTTTTTTTAATATTACCCGTGTGGTACACAAAATGGACAATGAAAATTTTTACAGGTATTTTTTAACTTCCAAAGATCTTTATGATAGAAGGGAATTTTACTGTTTATCAACTAATGGTACACAAAATAGACAATGAAAATGCCATTGCTATGTAAATTCCACATGGAAACATCCTTTTCATTATTTAAATTAACGTGTGAGATTTTTTTTCTAGCTTCTCCCACTCGAAGAGCTTAATCCCCGTCAAATTATGTCTACAAGAAATATTCCATGGGGTCTCTGGACAGAGCAGAAGCCACTATGTCATATCGTCTATGTAGCACATTAAAAAGGTTAGGGTACTCTTCCTTTAGTGGTGTTGGTCCGCACCATTTGTCCTCTGAAAATCAGGTTTGATTACCATCATTGATGGTAAAAGACCCACATGAGAGGAAAAGATCTTTAACTTTCATTAAACATCTCCGAAAATGTGAAACCCCTTGTTTAATATTGGTTTGTGATAGTGTCTTTGATCCTACGTATTTATTCGTTAGAATTGATTTCCACATCCCATCCTCATTGAGTAGTTTGTAAATCAATTTTCTTAACATGCATTTGTTCTAGGTTCATAAATCTATTATTCTAAGTCCTCCTTGATCCTTGTTTTGCAGAGAAGGTCCCATTTGGCAAGGCAGTATTTTTTCTTATCTTTCTCACCTTGCCAAAGAATCTAGACCAATGACATCATAAACATTGGAAGGCTACTCAGCACTGAATTAATCAAGGTGAGTCGTCCACCGTATGTAAGTGTTTTGCTTTCTAACAATCTGGTTTCTTTCGAATCTTTCTTCTCTAACTTGCCAGTCACTATTTCATAACTTCTTTTGCTTCACCATAGAACACCAGGTATCTAAAACGATACTACCCCGTATTGCAACCAAAGAGATCTGCGTATTGATCCTCAACCTCTTTCGCTTCACCATATATAGAAAAAGATTTTACTCTTATGGAAATTTATTTTGAGACCTGACAATTGTTCAAAGGCCGTCAATAAGTCCTTTATGTTTTTTTATCATTCTATGTCATGATCCATAAATATTATTCTGTCATCCACATATTGTAGGGATAGACGACCCATCAGCTACCAAGTGTGGTATCACGCCTAAGACTTGTTCATCTTCTTTAGCTCTTTTTATTAAAGATGGCTAGCATATCAGCTACTTTGTTGAAAATAATTGGAGACATTGGATCTCCTTGGCGTAAACCTTTTTTTTGGAAGTAGTGACCAATATCATCATTAACTTTGGCACTCAGACTTCAAAACCTATGATAAACTAATCCACCCATCTGCACCATTTGGGAGAGAAACCATTCATTCTTAGTGTTTGTTGTACCAAAGGCCATTTAATTTTGTCAAAAGGCTATTTAAATTTGTCATATACCTTTTCAAAGTTAATCTTAAAAATAACTCCATTAAGTTTCTTAGTTTGAAAGTCTCTAATAAGTCTCACAATATCCTATCTATAGGAGCCAGTTGTTCGAGAAACATGAGGTGACTCGATCCAATTTGAGTAAATGGTCCGAGTAAGGTTTATTCAAATGGGTAAACTTTTGTTATTGTTTACTTTATCATTAGTGATATTTAAATCATGACTAATAGTTTTGCACATTGGAATAAATTTTTTGAATAAGACGAATGGTAAAAGTTGATGTTATAAGTCAACTATGTCGATAATTTAAAATAGAGGGAGTAATTTATATGATTCCCAACCCACCTTGATCCTTTAGCATAGTAGCCTTTTTATAGGGAACTAGACAACCAACCTTTTCTCTTATTGTCACCATTGTTCCACAAGAAATGTTTCCTCAACTTGTCAAACTATTTTATGATTGAGATTAGTATCATGAGCAAGCAAACAATGAAAGTGGGGGAGAGCATTGACCATAATAAGCCTTCTTGAGTAAGGCAATAGGGACTCAAGGTTAGGAATGTGCGAGAGAAAAAAATGATACTGGGGTCAAGAGGTTAGATTTATGTTGTGTGGGCACAAAAGTACGCACAACGATGTAAAAATAATTCAAATCATCACAATTATTTTCTAATAATCATGTATAGTATACAATATTGATACACATCGTAGTTGTTAGTTGGCATTAAGCCATGAATGTGATAATTGATATCATGTAAGGTTATTAAAGTCTTTATGTAGCCCTTTAGGTAGTGTTGTTTGCATTTCTCAGACTCATGTCTAAATCATAGGGACTCAAGGTTAGGAATGTGCGAGAGAAAAAAATGATACTGGGGTCAAGAGGTTAGATTTATGTTGTGTGGGCACAAAAGTACGTACAACGATGTAAAAATAATTCAAATCATCACAATTATTTTCTAATAATCATGTATAGTATACAATATTGATACACATCATAGTTGTTAGTTGGCATTAAGCCATGAATGTGATAATTGATATCATATAAGGTTAGTCTTTATGTAGGCCTTTAGGTAGTGTTGTTTGCATTTCTCAGACTCATGTCTAAATCACTTCACTTTAATTATCTCTCTTATATAAAAAGATCATGCATATATTATAGGTTCAATGCACTTCAAATTCATATTGGTTTATTTTCCAAGAAAAAATAGGAAAGTGATGTTTTTGACTTTTTAAAATCAATGTTTGACCATTCGGCTTATAAAAAAAATTATGAAAATACAAAGATGAACAAGTCATGCTTAAAGTATTTCAAACAATAAAATATTTCATATTAAACTAAAATAATATTTTCATTAATTTTTAAATGAGATGAATGGTTAAATATTAATGTATAAAAGTCTAGAAATACAGAAACGGTGAGAGTAATAATTTGCATCTGACCTATTTTGCTCCATGTCGCACATCATTCTAACGACTCTTGATTTCTCGAAGGACGTAGTCTTTAAAGCTATGAACAGTTGTAAGTTTACAAGTGTCGGTGAGGTGTGTAAGTGTTCGTCGTGTAGCTAGTGTGTTAGCACATCAAACGATTAAACAATTGTACCCAGTTTAAAAGGCTACAGAAAAATCAGATACTGCTACAATGGATGCTCAGATACGGAGTGTATGAGCAGTGTAATGTCCTACCATACTAGACCCTGACGATTCCCAAATAAATTCACTCGAAAAAGGTACAAAAAAAAGTATTCATCCCTTTGTTCGGTGTTAATGGTGGTATCTATTTAATATACTCCCTCAATTTTAAAATTGTTACCGTTAGGGTAAAAAATCTAGTATATTTTAACCTAGATTTATCATCATAAAGGTAACAATTTTAGAGCAGAGGAAGCATAAAGCCAGGGGTGAAGCTAGGTGTAGTCGTCGGTGTCAACTGACAACGATGAAATTTTGCAAATCCTTCATAAAGTTAATGTGTGTAATTAATCTGACACCGTCCTCTAATGAAGCTGACACCAGCGGCATTTCCTTCTGGCTTCACCCCTGCATAAAGCTAATTAACAGCTTATAATAGCTACTGCATTGAGGTTTCAGAAGAGGTTTGCCATCATTAGTGACAAAAACACCTGCAGCTCTGTCATTTTGGGATAACAACAAGTCCATACGACGGACCTTCCAATGCAAAGAGATAAAATGCTTACTCCCTCCGTCTTAAAATAAGTGACATTTTTGACTTTTTAAATCAACGTTTGACCATTCATCAGTATTAAAAAAATTATGAAAATACAAAAATAAACAAGTCAAGCTCAAAGTACTTCTTCTAATGAATCATTTCACAATAAAATAAATAACAATTTCACAAACTTTTTGAATATGACGAATGATGATGTTTGAAAATCTATAAAAGACACTTATTTTGGAACGGAGAGAGTACCTTTTAATCCCGTATCAGCAGATGCAAAGAGTTTACCAAGCAAACTCCAGTTCCCGTATCAGCAGATGCAAAGAGTTTACCAAGCAAACTCCAGTTCCCTGCTAAGAATCTTCCGTGCATTTACTCATATATCTCTTGCAGTTGCAGCACCTGTAATCAGTAAGTTCTTGTTATTTTCAGAGTTGTTCCAGAAGTTGGGAAGAGCATGTTATGGTTTTGAATTTTTTCCTTCAGTTGTTTTATTTTTACGTGCAGGGATCTTGGGCATGAATTTATGTCAGTTAGAATTATGGAAATTGATTCGTTTATAAATTCATATCTGTCAAGGGCATCTGTATCCAAAACTGCAGACCTTTGGCTTGGTAACTGACCGAGGTTTTACCCCTTTGCACCCTATAGTGAAGTGATTGAGATTTAGAAGAATTGAGGTAGACTAGAGAATTGATATTTTTTATTGCTTGCTTTTCTTCTTGCCTTTCTTGATGTCGAGTCCATTCTTTTATAGGCTTTAGGCCTCTCCTATCTGAAACTAACCTTAACTAATTGATCTTATCCTAAAATAACCTAATTTAGCCGCTAAGCAAGGGCGATCCGCTACAGTGCACGGTTGCTACAGTATCATACCCAATTAATTGCTAATCTTAAGGAACAAGCTTGAACTAACTCTTAACCACTAACAGCCTTAATTTCTAGAAACCAGCGCTAGCCGCCTCTTGTGCGGTTGGCTCTTTAGGCCGGCGGCACATAACATCTCCCCTTCCCTTGAAGACCAGCTCGTCTTCGAGCTGGGAAGATGGATGGCGCTGTCTGCTGTGCTGTGGCGGGATAGAGCATCTACCCACCTGTTTGCCTCTCCTGGCTTGTCTTTGACTTTGAAGTTGAATCCTAAAAACTTGCCCACCCAATGCACGACAGAGAGAGGATTGGCAATGGGACTGTAGATGTGGCCGAGCTTGCGGTAGTACCGCAGGAGTCCGATAAACCCGCGCACTGCCTGATCCGATTGGGGCTGTGGCCAATCTCGAACGTCCTGAACTTGAACTTGAGTCAGGTTACTGGCGAAACCAGGTGGCGCCGACCTTTCCCTTGGCACAGGGTTTGGTAGTCACTTTTTGCCTTGTTTCAGGGACGGCGGGGTTCTCGGTGCAGTTGCACACGAATCGATGACGAGAGACTGCTGGTTGAGGATCTCGACGTCAAGGTTGAGAGGCAGCTTCAGTCCAGCTGTGCATATCTGGCCCTGCTGTGTCTCCATCAGAACGCCCGCTTGTGGGTGTCATTGTGTTGTTCTTTGGCTCCTGTAGATCTGTTGTCAGACGACACGGAGTCGGTACGGTACTCCTCTGCAAGTTCAATGACTGATTCCGTCAAAGCCTTGACATTCTCTGTCAAAGACATGAGAAAAGCCTCCATATTCAACATGGCTGATGGGGTTGGTGGCGGTGGTGGTGCTGGTGCTGGTTTGGTAGGCGGCGGTGGTGGTGGTGCTGGCAATGGTGATGGTGGCTGCGACGGCTGTGGTGGTGGTGCGAATCGCCTGGATCGTGATACCAGGTTGTCAAGGACGTTTGTGTCCAAGACAGCAAGTCTTTGGCTGTGTAGCTCGTAGGTAGGATTGATAACTGGCTGAGGTTTTATCTTTCTACGCCCTATGGTGAAGGAGATTAGATTTAGAAGAATTGAGGTACACTAGCGAATTGATACTTCTTATTGCTTGCCTTTCTTGACGCCGAGTACATACTTTTATAGGTTCTAGGCCTCTGCTATCCGAAACTAACTTTGCCGCTAAGCAAAGGCGATCTGCTACAGTGTGCGGCTGCTACAGCGCGCGGTTGCTATAGTACCATGCCTAACTAACTGCTAATATTAAGGAACAAACTTGAACTAACTCTTAACCACTAACAACCCTAATTTCTAGAAACCGATGCCAGCCGCCCCTTATGCGGTTGGCCCTTTAGGCCGGCGGCACGTGACAATATCACTTCAAGAAATCGCAGTCACAAGTGTACAGTTGACCAATCATATAATAAATACAAAATAGACATGGAGTTTCACTATTATTAAAGTGGTTTGAACACAAACTTTTTTTAGATAATGGTGACAGAGTACCGGCATTTGCTTCAATAGAAGCTACCTAAACACAGAAACTAGTGAAATTATTTAAATGTGGCCAATCTAATTACTGTTATGCATGCTTTGGATTCTTGACAGCTAGGTCGTAGAAAATTGGCTCTCTGCCCTTACCAATGGCATTTGCAAACTGTATGAACAACTATAACTTTTTTTCTCAATAGGTTCTCCGGAAATCATGTGGTATTCTGCGTGCAATTGAGCAAAACCAGCCTTGGGCCACTAAAAGAACGGACAAAAGTGTGGTCAATACAAGTAGGCGCCTCCATGTGCAAATGCTCAGGAAACAAGAAGCTACATTGAAAATACCACTATATCAAACAACAAAAAGTCAACATACTGTGTTCTTAACATTGTAGCCACTACTTTCAAGGTGTGAATTGTGATTGCAGAGCATCTTACAAGCAGTCAAGTCAACCTCCTGCAGCTTAGCGGAATAAGAGCAATGGCTGGTCTGATTGCATCTGGAATCATCAAGTGGACAGCGAGCAAGCTTGCTTCCTTGGTTTCTGCCCCGATTCGGCCGTCATCATCTGACGAGCAGCAAAGTTCTGCACTCAGAGATGTGCAGATGCTGCAGAGGACGATGACAAGGGTCCAGCGCACACTTAGTGCAACGGATGAGGATAGCATCAGGAGCGAGTCTGAGAGGCTGCGCATGAGGGAGCTCCAGCAATTCGCCTATGATGCGCAGGATGCTATCGATGAGTACAAGTTTGAGCTCCTACGTCGTCGTACGATGGATCCTAATAATCATGGAGATCACAGAGGTAGCCGTAAACGCAAGCGCAAGGGCGACATGAAGGTACTGGTCAATTCGATCTGGCACCTTTTCTTTCATTTCGTTGATCAGAAGCATGGTGACTAATTTTTTGTGTTCCTGATTTAGATTATTGCTATAATTAGTTCTTAAAAAAGGTTAGCAGTTGTCGGTAATAACCAAAAATATCTCACAAAACTGGGTAGGAAGGGCTGGAGTAGCTATGACATATTGTAGAGGGATACAGTAATCTACCGCAGGTAGCTTTATGAATTTCCATGAAGTTATTTATATGAAAAAAACTTTTCGACTGAAGTATATCATCTCCAGGAACCTGAAGAAGACCATGATGCAGTTCCAGTTCCAGATGAATTAGCTGTGAGAGTGAAAAAGATTCTAGAAAGATTTAAGGAGATCACAAAGGCATGGGATGATCTCAGCCTGGATGAGGCAGATGCACCATTGATGGATGAAGAAGAGGACTTACTGCCAATGTCAACTACCCCTCATTTTGATGAGCACACAGTTGTTGGCAGAGACGAAGATAAGGAAAATGTAGTGCAGTTATTGCTCTCATCGGATGGACCTAACAGAGAAAACAATGCACTAATTCTTCCTATCCTTGGAATGGGGGGTGTAGGTAAGACAACACTTGCTCGACTAGTTTTCAATGATAGGAGGATTACAAAGCAATTTGACTTAATGGGATGGGTGCATGTGTCAGAGAATTTTGATCTTAAAAGCATCATGAGCAAAACTATCATGGCATTCACAAGAAAACCTTGTCAGATAACAGAACAAGACCAGCTAGAGTACATGCTAATGGAACTAGTTGTTGGCAAAAAGTTCTTTCTTGTTCTTGATGATGTATGGAATGAAAGAAAGGACCTTTGGGATGCCTTACTATCACCAATGTCAACTGCCCAATTACAGACAATACTTGTAACCACCCGTAATTTCAATGTGACAAGTATTATGCAGACAATGCCTCCGTACCATGTGGGCTGCTTACCTATTGAAGAATCTTGGCAGCTATTTAAGCAGATGCCATTTGCTCACCGCAATCAAAATGGAGAAGAGGTGTTTGAAGAAATTGGCAAAAAGATAGTTCAGAAATGTGGAGGCCTACCTTTGGCAGTCAAAGCAATTGGAAGTGCTCTTCGCTATGAGGAAAACGAAGAGAAATGGAGTGATATATTGGAGAGTGAATTGTGGGAACTACCAACAACAGAGGATACTGTTTTGCCAGCCTTAAAATTGAGCTATATCTGAATGCCGATCCACCTGAAGCGATGCTTTGCTTTCTTCACGCTGTTCCCTAAAGGGCATGTTTTCTTGAAGGAAAATGTGGTATATCTTTGGATATCTTTGGTAATCCTTAAGCATAATACCCGTAGCCACCTAGAAAATATTGGATACCGGTATTTTCATGACTTGATGCAGAGAACTATGGTACAAAGAGTTGTATTTGATGGAGGACATGAAGGCTTCACCATACATGACCTTTTCCTTGATCTGGCAAAATTGGTTTCAGGTGAAGACATGCTAAAATTGGATACTCAATACATGCCATACTTAAATGATGCAACACGAAACCTAAGGTATTTATCCTTGGCCGTGAGTTCTTTAGATCATACAAACATGGACCTGCGAGACTTGCCAACAACTGGTGGTCTTAGGATACTTCAAATCATAAATGCTGTGGATGATAACAGAAGGTATTATTCTTCTTTTTTCAAAAATGATAGAGGATGCTTCTCCAAGCTGTTCTCTCATCATATCAATATTACATTTCCCGAGGAGCTAACCGGTCTGCGACACCTGAGAGCCTTAGATTTAAGCCGTACAGCATTGACATCATTGCCAGAGTCAATAGGAGAATTGAAGCTGCTTAGATACCTCAGTATTTTCCAAACACGAATATCCAAGCTGCCTGAATCTGTCTGTGGCCTTTACAATCTGAAAGTTCTTGATGCAAGAACTAACAGGATCAGAGAGCTTCCACAAGGCATTGAGAAGTTGGTCAGCCTTCAGCACTTAAGTTTAGACCTCTGGACTCCCTTATGTGTGCCAAGAGGGATTGGGAAGTTAACAAAGCTAAAAACATTGACAAGATTCAGTGTAGGAAATGGGAGCTGGCATTGCAACATTTCTGAACTACACTATTTGGTGAATATCTGTGGAGAACTTTGCATTACAGGGCTTGGTCGAGTAACCAATGTAGATGATGCTCAAACAGCAAACTTGATTAGTAAAAAACACTTGAAACTTCTGAGACTGGATTGGTCTGATGGATTCTATTCTAGCGAATGTGAACACACTCTTAATCAAAATATTTCAGCATCAACGCCAGAATTAGACGAGCAGGTATTTGAGAGCTTAAAGCCGCAGAAGAACCTTGAGGAGTTAGAGGTGGTCAAGTATTGTGGCTACAAATATCCAAGCTGGTTAGGTGATCCTTCCTTCTTATGTTTAGCCAAGGTGACGTTATGGAAGCAAAGCTGCAAGTTCCTTCCACCTCTAGGCCAACTGCCTCATCTCCGTCAACTTCGAATAATACATATGGAAGCTGTTGAGCAAATTGGGTCAGAGTTTTATGGCCAGGGCTGCAGAAGGTTCCCAGTTCTGGAGCAACTAGAATTTCAGGACATGCCAAAATGGGTGGGCTGGTATGATGTTTGTGAAAGTGATTTCCCTTCTCTTCGTGAGCTGAATATCAAGGATAACGCTGAACTAAGGGTCCTCCCTCATAAACTGTCATCAAATCTGAAGAAGTTATTTATCAGTAATAGTGAAAAGTTGGTGAGACTACCAATTGTTCCTAGCCTTACTAGCTTAATCTTGAAAGGTAATATTAATGAAGAAATTTTAAGCTGTCTGCATTTTCAACTCCTTAAGACATTAAAAGTTTGTTTCTTGAGAAAAGTAGAGCGGATAATATTCGAAAGCATGCCAATTCTTGAGGGGCTGGCTATTATTAGATGCAGAAAACTAGTTTCGATAGCAGGACTGAGTAGCCTAGAATGCCTCAAGCTTCTTATCATAAAAGATTGTCAGAACCTGAATCTACCCTTACAGCCACTTCCAGGTCAGGTTCAGAAAGCAACTGTAACAAATTGTCCTCAGTTGCAGCAATGGGCAGAATGGCAGCAAGCTTATATGTTGAAGCAAGAAAATCAGGTACAGGCATATATAGCTTTAATTTTTTAAAAAATTAATGATTGTGCGTCAAATTGTAAACTGCTGCTCTTATTTGCACTAGTATACTGCCTGTGCTAATGCTACAGATATTTGGTATGAAACTAATACAACCGGAAGCAGTATGCTTTCTTATAAAGCATGAAACAAAAAAAGAGATAATATTCTTTCATTTTTTTACTCTCACTTTCTCAAAAACAGCCGGGCTTCCCTGTATTGCTCAATGATTATTATGAACTTTCAAGTTTAGAGAAATAAATCTGTTTCCAGCTTCATACAAACAAAATCATGGGCTTCTTGAATAGTTCAGGCATCCCTTTTCAACCCAACTCCCTTTCAAATTCAAAGATACACAATTTTGTTTAAAGTATGCTCTTTTTTTTCTTTTTGGAGTGATAGTAGGCAGAGTCAGGTCAGGAGAAGGGAGGCATGAAGCACAGGGATGCATGGGCGTGGGAGATTCAGGCGTGCTGGGTTGTAGAATTTGAGTGAGACATCTGAGGGGAGATATGATCCCTTGGATTCGTAAAAGGGAGGAGTCTGTGTGCATCTTGTGTGCATGAAGTTTAGCCCCTCTCTATTGGGGACAATTTGTTTGGTGGATATAGGATAGTTTTGATTAGTGAGTTTAAGGAGTAGAGAAGATATAACATGCATTAGCTGATTTGATATCCTGCAGACACAAGAGCCTGTTGGTGGAAGCTATGATGACGAGATCCTAGATGCGCTAGGGGATGATAGCGAGGATGATTTTGAAGTATTGAGTGAAGATGAAGATGATGATTTCTACGATAGAATCCTAGATAGCGGGCAATCAAGTGAAAGAGAAACCAATTATTCTGATGACGATCGAATGCTAGATGTCGGGCAATCAAGTGGAACAACAGCTGATCGCAATGATGATGCTTTCTAACTACGTGAGAGGAGGCCACTGAGTGGACCAACTCCAAGAGTAACAGTTTTTGATGTTCTTACCTCTCTATCAGTGTCATTCAAGGCTAATAAGAGTTGAACTACATCCAGGAACATCATCCAAGGATCACATTGTTTTCAAGTTCTTACCCCTCTAAGAGTGTCAATTCGTGGAAAGATAATGATTATTGTCTAATTTTCTATTCGTAGGGTCAAATTATCATGACCCCTGCAATGTGAAACGTGGTGCAGCCACATAAGTTTCTTGATTTGTCAGTTGGAGATGACATGTAACCGATCAGAAAAATATTTTTCTTTCTGATCCATCTATGAAATCAATGAACATAAGAATTGAATTTCGGCACTCATATGCTTATTGATCTTCCATGTAATAACTTTGTGAAGCACACTGTTTAATTAAACCAATGCTTTTAGTGCTACATACATGCTATCAGCAGGTATGTTCACTTAAAATCTGTAGAAATAACATCACCAATAGCATCTACCAAAAAGAGAGTAGGGAAGGGAAAAAAAATTACCTCATCAAATAGAATTTGCTTCTTATTTAGCGTTGTTTGATCGATGATCCTGATAACGATGTGAATTGCTGGCTCCTGGTGAGAATTGCAAACAGTAGAAGTAGGCCAAGAAGAATAATCCTCACTGAAATAGCTAAACGAGGAGCCCAAGTATCAGTTGTAAGGCAGCTGGCCTAAGATGTGTAAAGAGATAATAAACAATGAACTCTTGAATTGATTAACAAACTGTTGAATTTATTAATGATATAGTGTATTCGAGAAAAAATTTAGGAATATAACGAAGCCTACTGCATTGTTCACATTTCTACAAGAGCTAGTATCAGACATAGCAAAGCAAACATACAGGCTGAAAGTGAATGCTAGTTCAGATGCTCTTTAGTGTTCACTTCAGATTAACATGATCCCCCCATGTCCTATCAAGTGTGAGAGGATTAGCACCATGCGACAATACATATATAATAACCTAATAAAAGTATGTACAATAGGCACGGAACAGTAACAGTGAACAAACTGAAGAAGCCAAACAATTAAGCTCATTAAAAAAGTGCAGACCATTATCTTAGCATGTCTTTTCGAATCCTTGTTATGTTTACCAAATACAAATTGAAAGATGCAACCAATACATCATTATGAGTTAAATTTACAGTTCAAGTTGACTTTGACCAGGTAAACGATAGAAAATTCAAGGCGTTGTAAAAGAGCTATCCAAACTTCTTTGGCAAGAAAATTCTTTCTTTTAATCTAGAGTCGTTTGCTTGCTGCAACTGAAAATTGTTGATGTTATGTAGTTTCCAGATGATATTAAAGCTGAACTCTGAACAATGGGACATGAATCCATCCTTCTAACGAGAAAACCAGCAGACGCACAAAGCGCGGCCTCATCAATTTTTCGTAATTGGAAGGCTGCATCTACCTGGAAAATGACTGGATAGTATCGCATTAAAAAAACAGATGCTTAGTAATGAATTTAGCATTGCCATTAGTACTTTAACCTGTGACGAGGGGGCGAGGCAGCACAGCGGACGCAGAGCCGCAGTAGAAGAGGCGGAGGCAACCGAGCCAGCGAGGCCACAGCGGCTGAGGCGGCAGCGCGGACATTGGCGCCGCCGGGAGGGCAGAGGGAACGACAGAGCAGAGTCCGATGGTGGATAGCTCCTGACATCTGGGCTCGACCAGCGGAAAGTCTCGCGCCGTCCAGCCTACAAGTGTTTTTGGCCTAAAAAAAGCCTACAATTTTTATTGTTCTGGATTTCCTTTTTCCCTGTTGAGACTTGGGAGATGCGGAGTTGGCATTTGGCTGATTCTTTTTTTTAAGAAAAGTGATTTTTTATTTAAATCTCCATGTTGCATGTATTCATTCTAGTTTCAAAATATTAACACCGTCGTCAAACATTCATCTTTATCATTATTCTTATTGAAAAATATAATAATAATAATAATATATTTTATTATAATTTAGATTATTATTACAAATATTTGAAAAATAATTAATAATTTAAATATTTAAACAAATTTTTTAATAAGATAAATGATAAAAAATGATGTTAAAAATCAATAATGTCAATATTTTAAACTTAACAAAAGTTAATTTTTATTCCCTCCGTTGGCGTTGGGCTAATTATTTAGAAAAGTGAATGTTTATTTGAACCTCCATGCTACATGTTTTTAATTACTCCTGCTCCGTTCGTTGGCGTTGGCCTAATCCTTTTAGAAAAGTGAAATTTTATTTCAATCTACATGTTGCATGTGTTTATTACTCCCTCAGTAAAAAAGGTAAGTTCTGATTCATGACATCTTACTTTGATCAATAATTTCTATAGATTTAATTAATTTTAACATATCATATTTGTATATATAAATTTGTGATATTAAATATTTTTATAACATATATTTTATATAATTAAAATAAGTATATTATAATAAAAAAAATATTATTCAAAGACATGTTTGACCAAGGGATGTAGAGTTATTATGCCACAAAGGTAATCCAAGATGAAGAATAAATAAGAAAAAGAACCTTTCCTCTCGATCATGGAAGTTGCGTCAAACGCTGTTTAACAGGTTTTACTTACGGGGTTTCTACCGTGACTATTTTGAAATTGTAGAGACTATTTTGAAATTGTCTACAGTTTTTCTACCGGTTAAAATTACATTTGCTGACAGTAAAAAGTGTCGTTAAAAAGTGAAAATGATACCGTGATCTTGAGAAGGTAACGGCATTTGTTTGTTCCCAACGGTCCTCCAAGGAGCTGGGTTCAGATCTCCATCGGCTCTGATCAAGGGACGAACGTGTTCACCTTAGGCACAAAACATGTGCGATGTGGCATGGCGCGTTCGTGATGACGCCTATAAGAAGGGTCATCCATAGCCACTAGCATTAAAGGTGGTTGGGCCGGGCTTGGATCTGTTCTAAGGCAACCTGGTCCAGGTCAGCTAATTGATGGGGCTATGTCATACTGGCTCATAGGTTGACTTTTTAGTCGGACACAAGTGTAAGCTTCCTAATATTTGAAGTCCTCTAAAAGGTATAAATTGATTTTGGTGATTCTACATCAATATGATAGGTTTATTCGATAGATAACGAGGACGAACCCTAAAAAAAGAGTAGCCAGACTTCGAAGGATCAAGGTCAAAGACTAGCTAGAGAGTCCATACGAACACCGATACTATTAAGTGGGTAAGGTCATTTGTCTCCTATCATATAATTGTTATAGAGAGTGTGAATGCTCCTCAGATCTTCAGAAAGCACTAAAGATAACAGAGTAAGCGAAGCCGAAGATTGAAGCCCTAGAACCAGCTAAAAACTCAGTCACCGGACAGTCCGGTGAGCTTTGAAGGAGCCAGTTCAGAGAGAAGTGCTCTCTAGAGTCATCGTGGAGTAGTCACCAGACAGTCCATCTGTGCAATGACCGGACAGTTCGATGAGCCAGAAGCTGAAATCTAGAGAAGATGTCTCTGTGAGAGTCCAAGAGTGAAAGTCACCGGATAGTTCTGTGAAGGTATGCACTGGACAGTTCGGTATTCTATGAAATGGATTTCAGAGAGGGTGTTTCCCTGGCCGAGGAGAAAGTAGGGTCTTCGGACAGTTCGGTGGTCCAATCACCGGACAGCCCGATGATTGCATAAAGCAGTCAGTTTTATGACATCACGTGACAACGGTTGTTTTTGGGATTGGAGCCTATTTAAAACATGGAGGGAGAAGTTTTCCAGTGTGCCCTTGATCATAATTGCTGAAGCTAAGTTATGAGAGGCCAAGGGACACCACTAAGAGAGCACATTGTAAGATTGGAGATCTTTGGTGCTAGTAGGAGAGTAATAGGGAGCATTCATACACTTTTAGAGCTTGTAGGACTTGAGAGGAGTGACCTTTGTCTATTACTCTTGGTGTGGGCAGCCTAAACTGGCTAGGAGTCGGTGATCGAGTTTTCGAAGAGATTGTGAAAGACATCGCCAAGTTTGTACGCGGTTTTGGGTCTCTCACTTGAAAGAGACACCAAGAGGGAGCGCCCGAGCCTTAGAGGCTTGCTTTAGCGCTTGGGTATTGTATGCGACAGCCGGGCTGCCGGTGTCTTCACTTCAGGAGTGAAGCGTACTCTTGTGAGCATCGTTCCGAGAACGACGGGAGAGACCCAGACTCTGACGGGAGTAGTCCAACGAGGATTAGAGTAAGGCATCTATTTTTTGAGACCTCGGGAAAAAAGTTACTGAGGACTCTCTATCTCACTCTCTTTGCTTACCGCATTTACTTACCGTTTGAGTAGTGTGATAGGTTGTTCTTTCATTCCTTTTGGTGGCTATCGTGCTAGTGCTTGCTTGTTGTTATTTCTTTATCACTAGCATTGTTAGGGTCTTGGCCTACTAAACTTGTTTAGGTTTGCTTCTATTGCGTCAAGTCTTATAATTTTAGTTCGTAGCAAAATTAGTGTTATAAATCCACCGATTCAACCCCGCTTCTCGCTGTCTTTGATCCTTATAACAAGCTTAGCGTATTTTACGTGGGTTGTACTGTGCCGTCTGGCTTGAAGCCTAGAAGAAAAAAACTTTTATTTTTTTATAAATTATTTAAAACTAATTATATAATATTGAAAATCTTAATTTTTAAATATAAATAGATCAAATTACACATATTTTAATGTTAAATTTCAAATAAAAGCCTGGGACGTGGATTGACATCGCACTCCTCAAGCTTTCCCTCCGAAATAGCAAAACACCTTCACCCTTCAAAATTATTAGTGACCATATTATGAAGTTGACACCACACTACTAAAAGTTTGGCCTATTGGCACGCAACGCATTGCAACAACTAAAATATGTTGCAATAGGTAGATGATATTACATCCATTTTTCCAAATAGTGGCAATAAGTAGATGATAATGCCACATTTATTTTAGCGTTGAGATAATCATAGTTTTTTGTTGTAATAGGTTGGTTTGCCATGCATTAATCACGTTGCAACAATATTTATAAGTCGTTGCAATAAGTCAATGATATTGCCATAGAAAAAATATGTAGCAACATGATAAATTTATTGCCACAGATATGTGTCGTTTTAATAACCTCAACTTTTTGTTGCAACAGATTCATGTTATTACCACAAAAAAAGATGAAGTGGCAATATGTGAAATTGTTTGCCACAAAAATCTATTGTTGTCATAATCTAGATTTTTAATTGCAAACAGTGTTTTTAGAAACCACAAAAAATTAAGTTGTTTGTCACAAAGAAAGATGTCATAGTGACATGTCCAATTTTCCGCGATGAATAAGGTGGCATTGCGATGACTTTATTTTTTTTTTGTTGTGAACGGTATTATCATGAAAAACTTTTATGGATAATATATGAATGTTTCTTAAAGAAAATAAAATAAAAATTAAATCAAATCAGATTACGCAAATCCAGATCGATATGCATACATGAGAAGATATAAACGCCTTTTTTGTTTCTTCTGCTTTTGTTTTTCTTTCTACTTAATTTTTCCTTTACTATTATTATTATTTTTCAAGCCTTCTATCCTCTCGCGCTCATCAGCCTAGGCCAACTCACGGCCCATCAATTTCAGTTACCACCAGGTGGGCCCCAGCTGTCATATCCCTCTTTCTTCCTCCCTCACACGAGCAGATCTAAGAGCCGCCTCCAGCCGCCGCTCCCAGCTGGCTTCCTGCTGCTGCTGCTGCCGTGCCTTGCCCCCATGCTCTGCTGCTGCTGCTCCCGTGCCTTGTTGTTGCTGCTGTGCACCACTGCTGCTGCAGTTGAGGAGGCAAGGGAGAGGAGAAAAGGCCAGCTGATTGACCTTGATGAGCTGCGCCTCCAATTGCTGCCGCTGCTCACTTTCTTTCGTAGCTGCTCCAATCAGAGAGAGGTGAGAGCAGGGAAGAAGGGGGAAAAGAAAGAAAGAGGAAAAACAAAGGGAGGAGAGAAGGAGATTGGTCAGAGCAGAGCGACTTCTATTGGGTGAGGTATTTGTGAGTAATTAATCACTTTCTATAGTAATACATAGATTAATAATTCTAGAACAATGGAACTACTTATATGAGCTAGACTAGACGTGTTGTTTCACATTCCATAGGACAGCAAGAACTAATATCGGTTTTATTTTTTGCTTGCAGGAAGCATCTAGATCGTTATACATTCATATACCTGTGATTGAGAAACTTTTCAGCAAGCATGTCAGATGATCGGAGTTGGATGCGCTTAGGTAAGGCAACAACCGAGTGGCAAAAAGGATTTGAAAAACTCATAGAAATTATGTTTGAAGGCACCTCTCATGGAGGAACTGCACCGTGTCCATGTTCAAGATGTCGTAGCATGTCATACCGGACACGAGTTGAGGTTGAAAATCATATTATTCATAGAGGATTTGATGCAAGTTTCATCGATGAAGAAGGTAATGGTGAAGATTTAGTTGAGGAGAACGCTTGTGATTAAGGCGCAACAAATGGTGGTGCTGTTGATCTAGTTTCATCAGTAATCAGAGGTGCTATACATAGTGAGATCATAGGTATTGATAACGAGGAACCAAATGGATGTGCTAAGACATTCTTTAAATTACTAAAAGAGGTCGAGAAGGTATTGTATCCAGGTTGCAAGGAGGCAACTAAAGTATCTTTTATTGTCAGGCTATTTCAAATCAAGTGCATGTTTGGTCTCAGCAAGAGTGCTTTAGAGGCCATACTTCATTTGTTCTCGTTTGTGCTCCCTGATGGCCACTGTATACCAAACACGTCGGATAAAGTGTAAAAGGTTTTCCGTGATCTTGGCCTCGACTATAAAAAGATACATGCGCGCGTGAATGATTGTGTGCTATTTCGAAAGAAATATGTTGAGATGAATAAGTGTCCAATGTGTGGTGAGTCCAGGTGGAAGATGGCCACTTTAGATGAAAATGGTGAGTTGAGTGGCACTGATGCAACCAAACAACATGTTTCACGTAAAATCCTAAGATACTTCCCAGTTATTCCTTGTCTACAAAGGTTATATATGAGTGAAAGCACATCATCACTTATGCGATGGCATAAGAATGGATTGGTTAGCGATGGAAAATGCGCCATCCTGCAGACTCTATGGCTTAGAAGCATGTGGATAACAAGTAACCTAAATTTGCATCTGATCCTCGCAATGTTCGGCTAGATCTTGCATCAGATGGTTTCAACCCTTTTGGGATGATGAATGTTACATACACTACATGGCCTGTGATACTAATTCCTTACAATCTTCCACCTTGGCTGTGTTTGAAACAATCATTTTGGATGATGTCAAGTTAATACCGGGGCCAAAATCTCCACGACAGAACATTGATGTGTATATGCAGCCCCTGATTGATGAGCTAGTAGATCTTTGGGTTAATGATGTGGAGACGTGGGATGCAAAGGACAAGAAGAATTTCACTTTGCGTGCAATTTTACTATGGACAATTAATGATTTTACAGCATATACAATGCTATCTAGATGGAGCACCAAAGGCATGTCCATACTGCCATGAGCATACCGACTATTTATGGCTGAAATATAGGTCCAAGCATTGCTATATGGGACATCGCCGCTTTCTTCCATTGAGCCATAGGTGGCGCTACAACAAAATCAGCTTCAATAACAAGGTGGAAGTTAGGGAGGCTCCAGTGCCACTAACCGGTGAGCAAGTGATGCAACAATATGAAAGTTTTGAGCAAGTGGTATTTGGAAAGATGACAGGAAAGAGAAAGCAACGTGAAGAAGAGGCTAGATGGCACAATTGGAGGAAGAAGAGTGTTTTTTTGAACTACCATACTGGAAAACTTTGCTTGTGAGACATAATTTGGATGTGATGTATATTGAGAAAAATATTTGTGAGAGCATATTAGGTACTTCGCTGTAGCTACCAAGTAAGTCAAAAGATGGTGAGAAAGCTCAGCTTGATTTGCAAGATATGGGTATACGGGTTGACCAACATTCTCTAGTCAAGAATGGTAAGTACTATTTGCCCCAGCATTGTACTATTTGGGTAAGGATGAGAAGACATATTTATGCAAATTTATAGGAGTGAAGATGCCAGATGGTTATGCCTCTAGTTTTAAGAGGCTGGTGGATGTCTAGGCTTGTAAGATATCTAGTGGCAAAACTCATGACTGCCATGTTATCTTCCAAAAATTGTTACTCTTAGCTTTACGAAACATATTGCCTGAAGAGGTTTCTGTCCCATTAATTCGGTTTAGTAAGTTCTACAATTCAATATGTTCCAAAGAGCAAGAGGTTGAAGAACTTGATAATCTAAGTTTGTTGATTAGAGAAACACTTTGTCATCTTGAGATGACATTCCCACCTGGTTTCTTTGATATAATGATGCACTTGCCAGTTCATCTAGCTGATGAGGCTAAATTGGCTGGACCTGTGTGCTATAGATGGATGTATCCAATTGAGAGATACTTGTGTACACTTAAAAGCTATGTGCGGAACAAAGCACATTCTGAAGGTTCCATAGCCGAGGGTTACATTTCAGAGGACTGCTTGACATTTTGCTCCCGATTCATGCAAGACATCAATACCAAGCTGAATCGTCCAGAGTGTCATGAAAATGCTGCAGTGAATGAACCACCATCGGGTCTCAGCGTATTTGGCAACATTGACTATAATAAGAAAGGATTTACTATCGAGCAGGTTGATAGGTTTCAAATGCAGCAAATGAGGCACTATATAATCACAAATTGTGATGAGGCCATTCCATGGGTGAAGGAAGATGACACAATACTTTACTTATCTTTCATTATGCCTTTTTTTTCTAACTCCAATCTTTTTTCCTTCAAATTACTGAGCACAGGGAATTGCTTGCAAAAATAAGCCCGCATAATATTGAGCAGCATCACAAGGACAAATTTGTAGGTTGGTTTGAGAGTAAGGTGAGTAACAGTTTAATTAGATGACTTATTTTTATAATGTCATCTAGTAATTATCAATAAATTTTTATAATGCTTCATCAATGGTTTTCTATTTCGAACAGCTAGCATAGAGAAGAACCTGACTACACAAAATAGTGGTGTAGTTGTCAAAGGTGATAACAATACTGGCAATATGGATTGGTATGGCATGATTAAAAAAATTATTTCGTTAGAGTTTCCAAATGGAAAAGAAGTCATACTGTTTCAGTGTGACTGGTATGATGTGCCTGCTGCCACTAAGAACAAGGGTAGAGGCTATAAGAAGGATCAGTATGGTATTATCGATATTAACACTACTCGAATTCGGTACTTAGATGATCCTTATATCCTCGGTACACAAGCTGAACAGGTGGTTTATGTGAAAGGCGCAAAGAAACTGGAATGGTGCACTGTTGTTAGATTGAAACCTAGAAATCTGTTTGCCATGCCTGAAGCACTAGATACAGAAAATCAGGGAGAAATCGATGTTGATTCACTAGATGTGGGTGTCGAGGACATGAATATTTCTAGCACACAGAAAGGGTTGAAAAATTGGAGAAGGCCTGACATGGAAGGGGTAAGTGGTGATGCTTCTATAATTGAAAAGGTGCTTGCTGAACCCATACATGAACCAAATGATTTAGACTTATCAGACGAAGAAGAGGATGACTCTTACATTGATGATGAATATGCTGCACCTATAGATTTTGAAGAAGAAGCATTGGATGATGGATTTTTTAAAAAATCATATTGTATAGTAGTGCATTTTTTCAGTAATGTAATAACTATTTTATTATCATTCTCTACAGAGGGACCCAGAAATGGGTGAAGAGCCAAAAGATTTAACTCTTTTCCAGCTGACTCATATGAAGAATGGGGAATGGTCAAATGCTGCATCTAAGCGTGTCTATGCGAGTTCTATTTATTCATGGTTCAATTTTTTTTTTAATTATGT
>BCLF01000019.1:429305-454734 GCA_001602275.1 Zoysia japonica
ACCTCATGGTCATGGATATTTGGCAAAATATCCGACTCGAAGACAACTAATGAATGCTCAAATTGAAGAACAAGCACGTGTTTTAGCTGCGCATAGGGAAAAAAATATTGAACTCGACGGCAAGGTTGAAAAATTAGAACAACTTGAAAAAGAAATTGCTGAAAGGGATAGAATATTAGAAAAAGTAGGCAGCAGATTCGAGAAGAAGACCAAAAAGAAAGGGAAGCACTTAGAGAAGATCTCAAGAAAGAGATGCTTTCAATGCTCGCACAACAGAGGAAAGAAAGGACACAACAAGTAATAAATTAGAAAATGAATAAAGCTATGATGATTTTGTACACTATGGGAGCTAATTAATTTCCTTTTCCTTTAGTTTTCAGAGTAATAAAGAAAGCACCATCCCAATAGATACTGGAGATGTGCGCAAGACTGAAACTTCTAAAGTTAATCAAAAAAATAGTACTAATGCATCAGCAGTATATATTTCTTCTCATCATCAAAGAAGTTGTGTTAAAAGTCGTACGTGGTCAAGGGGCGAACTAGTAAGTTTTTCAAGGCCACAAACATTCTAGTGGAAGTCTATAAACAATATATTTATTATTACGCTGAACTGCTATCTGTATTTGTTTGTGAGCTACTCCTAGCTTATGCAACTCGACAGTTGAAGAAGCATGAGGAAAATTACCCAACTCATGACCTCGAACTTGCGGCAATGGTCCACGCTTTGGAGATTTGGAGGCACTATCTTATTGGGAACAAGTGCAAGATCTTCACGGATCACAAGAGCCTAAAGTATATCTTCACTCAATCGGAGCTGAATCTGAGACAGAGAAGGTGGCTAGAATTAATAAAACATTATGACTTAGAACTACAGTATCACCCAGGGAAGGCTAACATCGTAGCTAATGCCCTAAGCCGCAAGAGACAGCCTCAAAGTAGTGAAGAGTTAACTAATGAGACAGAACTGCTTCAAGAGATGAACCGTCTGAATCTACACGTGACCGTTTCGGGCAGCCTTCACACCTTGTCAGTACAACCGACCCTTGACGTTGAAATCCGGCGAGCTCAAACCAGAGATTATCGGTTACGTAAAATTAAAGAGCATTGAGGGTCAGACAAAGACTCCAAATTCCGAGTTGACGAGCAAGGGACAATATGGTACCAAGACAGGATTTGCATTCCTAGCTCGAGAAGACTAAAGCAAGATTTAATGAGAGAGGCCCATGAGTCCACTTATTACATACATCCCGGTGCAACTAAGATGTATCTAGATCTAAAGCAAAAATACTGGTGGCCGGCTATGAAAAGAGACATCGCTAGGTATGTAGCCCATTGCGACATTTGCAAAAGGGTAAAGGCTGAACATCAGAAACCAGCAGTTTTACTGCAGCCACTGAAAGTGCCCATGTGGAAGTGGGACGAAATATCAATGGATTTCATCCAAGGTTTGCCTCGAACCAAAAAAGGAAGTGATTCGATATGGGTAATAGTAGATCGTCTCACAAAGGTGGCCCATTTCATTCCCATGAAAGCATCGTACGCCGGAGATAAATTGGCACAACTCTATGTAGACAATTTTTTGAAAGTGCATGGGGTCCCATCGAGAATAGTATCTGACCGAGGTTCTCAGTTTATCTCTCACTTCTAGAAAAGCTTGCACAGTCTTCTAGGAACCTAACTGGATTTCAGCTCGGCTTATCACCCGCAAATGGATGGTCAGACGGAGCGAGTAAATCAAATACTAGAAGACATGCTTCGAGCTTGTGTTTTGACTTATGGAAAGGATTGGGAGAGTAGCTTAGCATTTGCGGAGTTCTCGTACAACAACAGCTACCAAGCTAGCATCCAAATGGCACCATTCGAAGCCTTGTACGGACGTAAGTGCCGAACCCCATTGTTGTGGTCTGAAGTTGGAGAGCGATCGCTCTTCGGACCTGCCATCATAAGAGATGCCGAAGATAAAGTTGCTGAGATAAGGGACAAGATTAAGACTGCCCAAAGTAGACAGAAAAGTTATGCGGACCACCGAAGACGGGAGCTGTCGTTTGAAAAGGGAGAATTTGTATATCTCAAAGTATCACCAATTCGAGGAACGCGAAGGTTTCAAGTTTGCGGTAAACTGGCACCAAGATACATAGGACCACACCGGATACTTACGAAGGTCGGTCCTGTAGCCTACCGGCTGGATCTCCCAGCGGAGCTATCTGACATCCATCCGGTATTTCACATGTCGCAGCTCAAAAAGTGTCTGAAAGTGCCAGAACGGCAGGTTGCCGTTGAAGAGTTGGACTTACAACCGGACCTGAGATACCAAGAAACTCCCATTCGCATTCTGGATGTGACCATCCGCCAAACTCGACGAAAAGCTATTAAATTTTATCGAGTACAGTGGAGCAACCACACCGAGCCGGAAGCCACTTGGAACGAGAAGACGACCTTAAGAAAGAATTTCCTCAATTCTTCAAAAAGAACTGTCCGAATCTCGCGGACGAGATTCCACTTAAGTGGGGTAGGTCTGTCACATCCCAATTTTCCAATTTAAGAGAAAGAGTTAAAATATATATATATATATATATAAATTCTTTTCTTTTTTATTTAGGTGAACCTTGTTTTTCTAGCCCTTTTAGAAACTTTCAAAAAAAAAAATGAAACTAAACTAGAGCAACATAGCAAAAAGGGAAATTTCAAAAATTTAAAATTGAATTTGTCAAGTGTTTGATTTTGCTGATTTCTAGCTTGGGTCTTTTGGAACTTTATTGCTTGTAAATTGGAGTTTGGAAATTCCTAAATTATTAGCCAATTAGAGAGTAAAAGAAATAGCAAAGGAGGGAAAAGAGTTAAACTGCCGCGTTGGCCAAATTTTCTCTAGGCTGTCCTGCTCTTTTCCAGCCCAGCCCACGCACGCGCCTGCTCGGCTCTGTCTTGGCATCTGAACCTAGTTTGATGCATCATCTTCAAAAAAGATGGTGACATCTGAAGAAGATATTGGAATAACATCCATTTTCCTAAAAGTTAAGTGTGCAATCTATGAAAACTGGATCGGACTTGTTTTTGTTGTGTTTAAAATATGAATGGTCATATGCTTTGGTAGTCTTAACTTTTATACATTCTTATATTTCCGTCCATGTGGTCTCTTTATATTTTTCATCCATTTAATGATATCTGATGAATAGAATGCTCTCCACTATAGTAGTTTACAAATGGGATTCTGTGACATCTAGGATAATTATTTTTTATAATTGCGGTTCTGACTGAAATATTTCAGCAAACCTGAAGTTCAACCTATTTCATTATTCGTTCCTATTAGTAATAGGATTACATTGTTTGTTTATTGATTGTGTAGGCTATCGGCCATTGGGTGAGATAGACGGTCGGAGTCCATTGAAAGAGTTATCAAACAACATCAGCCACATAGATAATATGGATTGTAATTTATTTTTTTAACAACTAGGTAGGCAAGTGTAGATAGTTTAAACAAAGTGTGTATTGCATCAAGTTGTTTTGTCTGCAGCGGAGTAGAAGTATTGGAACTATTTTAAATAGTTTACTACATCAAATTGTCTTATATTTGTGTCATAGCGGGTGTTGTGTAATTTATCTTACATGTAGCTTAGTAGGTACTGAAACAAATTGTCATGATTTTATCGTAGCAGTATTGTATCACTTGCCCCTATCAGAGCAAGAATGCGCCAAGTCATCTTGCCTGTCTTGGAGGAAATTCTGTCACATTGTCTAGCCCGTAGCTTAGCACGGGCACATGGACTATATAGTACTATTAAGGGTACTTTTCCAGCTCTGACTGTCAAATATTGAGTCATCATCAGCACTAGATATGGGTGTTCATCGAGGTCCGCAGCATTGGCGGCCACGGCAACATCATCAACAAATTAACGTCAGGAGCCGGGAGAAATTGGTTCTCAGCAGCCACATTGCTACTATTACATGAATGGTTCATGGTTGCCCACCAGAAATGCCTGCAACTCTGTGCTTTTCTATGCGCAAGGAGAAGCAAAGCATGTATCCATTTTTTTTCCAAATTTCCATTCAACATGAACTTCGATGACAGATTCAACAACTCCCAGCTGCATGATTTCAAAGTTCCAACCCATGGAGCTATGCCTGCGTCACTGAGCAGGATTGGTTCAAGCTTGACTCTTCTTATCTCGACAATACAACTCAACAGACAAGTTCAAGGATGGCATATTGGCATGGCCATTCCTGCTGTGTTTGACGGCGTTGATGGAATGATGTGCTTACAAACATATCAACGTGTGCCTGCTTTCGTAACAACACCCAGTACGTCAACTCACCAAATGCAGCTAGGTAAATTAACTTAATTGTATCCTCGATCAGCATCTTACATCTCATTTCTGAAATGAGAAAACTATAACAACATGGAACCTGTAGACACTGTCCAACCAGATGACATGCTTTTTCTGGCACAAAAATACATAATCATAACACACTCTTCTGTGAATAAAGAACCACAGACGATTGGGTCTTTGTAAACCTTGAAGTGGGAGTAGAAAAATCTCCTGACCTGCCAACCAAAGTAATTGTTAAAGTGTTTAAGTGTGGAAACAAAAATTATATCATAATTTCTTTGTTCTCGCTCTGATTCAATATAAGGCATTATTTTTTTATTTTTTTCTTTGCTTGGGTCCGAACTAATAAGGTGTCTTGAAGAGAGTCAGTAACCTAACAAAACAACAGGGCGGGGATGATAAGTTAATTTGATTTGGAGTACAACTCAATGAACCAAAGACATTGCATATAAAAAAATAAGCATGTAAGTATTTAAAAGCTAACGATTGATAGTAAAAAATTGAGATGATGCAGCACCACGTACATACCTGTGATTGCAACAATATTCATCATGGCCAGTCGTCATCATCCCTCGATGTTTCAGAATAGATAATAACATCATCATCCCAAGATGAATCTTCCATCCTCATTTTTTCTTGGTTTATCCTGTTCATCAGTAGAAGTTTGGGGTGTCTGGGATGTCGGGTAGCCGCTAGCCTAATCCATGCTTCCATTTGATCCACCTCAGAAAGCCTGGAGCCCTCGCAATCAATGTCACAATTGATTTCCTCGAGACAACGATAGTGGCGCAGCCAATACTCAACATACTTCGCGCCATATCTCTTTGTCGTCAAGCCCTGGACATATCCCTTTGTCTTCCAGCCCCTCACATGGACAGTGTGGCTTAGCACTTTGTCAGGCTGTAAAGTAAATCCCAAATGAATCATATCAAACATGATGAATGAATGGATATTATGCTACATATATATGAATAAAATAGTAGCTAGCCAGTGAAAACACACCTTCAATTTCTCATCATCCATCATAAAACCATCACGAATCGTTTCGACCCGAACTGTCGGACGATTAGGATGTTGCTCGAGTGCATATGTCAGCACAGTTCTTATCTCTTTCAACTCTGCATGCAAGCAACCAAAGCAGTCGATGTCTACGAAAAAATTTTCGGCGAAATTTCGCCGAAATTTCCGGAATTTCGGTTTTACCGGTGGGGTCCGAAAAAAAATCCATGTCGGTCAAAATTTTTCAGTCAAATTTGGACTTCCGGCGGTGGACGGCGATTTGCGGCGGGTTGTGCAATCGGCAGTGGCAGGCTGGCAGCAGATGGGCCTGGTGCGGCGCGCAGGGCCGCCAGATGCGACGGCTGGTGCGGCCGCCAGGTGCTTCGGGCGCAGCGGGCAGGGCAGCCGGATGCGGTGGTAGGCGCGATGGCCAGGTGCTGCGGGACAGCGGGCGTGGCAGCGAGCGGCTAGGAGGTTCGGCAAGCTGCGCGGCCGGATGCGCCAGTGGCCAACCAGAGGCTGCGAAGTGCGGCCGTGGTCTAGTAGGAGCAGCAGCCCTGTCGGCAGCGGCGACTGTGTTTGGAGAAGAATCGAATCGAAGAGAGAAAACAACTCTGTTAATAACGATTAGATTACCACGCGTCAGAAGGTCAATCTGCGTGCTTGAGGGAGAAAGAGAAAAAGAAAAGTTAGAAAAAGGGAAAAAGTTATGGAAATGAAAGTGTCAATGAAGCTTTATCCAGGTGAAAAATTACTAAGCTGATGAAGCGAAATATCTCAAACGTTAACTAACATGTGCCTTTTTTCTTTTTTGAGTAAATTTCATAAAACTACGGGTATTTTGTCAATAGTATCACAAAACTACACATTTAAGCCATATTTTCATAAAACTACAGATTTTATATTTAATTTATCACGAAACTACATGTATTGTATCTAATTTATCACAAAACTACATATTTTATATTCAATTTATCATAAAACTACAGATTCTATACATATTTTTTGAAATTACTGTAACAAATATGTAGTTTTCTGAAATTCTAGTTTAAATCTGTAGTTTTGTGATATTATAGGTAAAATACCTATAGTTTTGTAAAATTTACTCTTCTTTTTTTATGGTGAGCAAATACGGTTATCTCTCTTGGCAAGATATTATCATATTTCTATGTTGTTTAATGTAATTTGTGCCTCAATGGCTTAAAAACTACTCCTACTTGTAGTGAGATCATACCAAATTTTGATAATTTTTTCAAAAATTTTGAATTCAAATCTGATATACCCAATATTTCCGATATATCGTGTTTACCGATGACCTCCGGTATTTTTTTTCTACCGAAAAAATTTCCATAGGTGGATATCAACCTTGACTTCCCTGAGAGAAACAAGATTCCCTAGGCCCCAGTCAAGATCTGGACTGTTGCACGAACCATGAAACCAAGATACTCAAGCCTTGGCATGGCTCCTGGCAGAAATTTGACCTCCCTCGGTATCTTACAGCACCGCAGGTTCTTGAATCCATCGGCGCCAACGATAATACACCCATCGTTATAATCGAGCGGATCATGTTGTTCAAGGCAGATGAGTTCCGGCAGCAGGGCCAAGCTTCCCATGTCAACTCCTTCCACTTCAACCACAGACAAGTAGCGAAGGCGCCCAAAACATGAGGGATCCATCAACCGCGAGGACAGCAGGGTAACGTTTGTATCTAAAATCCAGAGTTGTCGAGAAGGCTCCCAGCTTTTCCATGCACTTACTATAGTCGTGCATGGACCACCATAATAAAATAAGTATAGCTCTTTGATTTCCTTAAGATTATTCAGAGACTGCATCAATGCCATGTAAAAGGTCTCATTCATGCTAACATTATCGAAGCGGAAGCCGATCCGAAGCACTCTCAACTTGGTCAGCTTGCCAATCTCAACTGCAAGCACGTCTGCTTGTGCTTTTTCCTGCACTACGAGTTTCAGCTCCTCCAGGCACAGTAGGTTTCCCATCCTGTCAGCTGGCAACTTTTCAGGACCCCGAGCATGCAGGCAGACCAGTTGTGCTAGCTCACAAACTGTCGGTGGCAGCTCCTTTGATGCCATAGATGATATTATTAGTGTGCATGAACTTTAGATTCCCTATTTCTTCAGGGATCTCTAACATACCATGGTAGGAGTATGCTTTTATCTCTAGGTACCTCAGATATACAAAGTTGCCTAGATGTTTGAGGTCTCCACTAACGTAGTACATCCTTTTCACTATCAGCACACGGCAAGCTTTGAAGCTAGATAGCAGGGGGCCTTCAATCAAACAATCTCTAGTGTCAAGTGACTTCACAACCTCTGGCGTGCCAATGGTATCCCGAGGGATGATGCACTTCGTTTCATCAGACCATTGGATGGATACACGGCGCACTTTCTTCCTCTCCAAACCATGCAAGCCTACTTCTTCCTTGCTTGAAGTATGTTTCTTCCATTTCTTCTCACTCAATATAGTGACAAAGTTTTCTTCGGTTGCCAAGTCACGGATGAGATCAAGAACTATGTCATGAACACGGCAACTTTCTATGATGCTTGGACTACTTATGTGCCCTTCTGGCTCAATCATATTTCGATTCACAAGCTCATTGAAGTATCTCTCCCCAGTCTCAAATAAGCTACCCTGTTCGTTCTGAAGCTGATGGACAAAGCCTTCAGCTATCCACCTCCATATCAAAGTAGATTTGTCAATGGAACAGTCTTCTGGATACATGCTTAGATACAATAGGCATGGCTTTAGATACGAAGGTAGATCATGATAGCTATATAAGAGTATTGTCCTTGTGTTGTCTTCTTCACGGCCAAAAATCAGTGAATCATACACTGCCTGCCAGTCCTCCAATGGCCTGTCAGCCAACAAACTAGCGATTGCAATGATGGCTAATGGTACACCGTCACATTTATCTATAATTTTATCCACCAGTTCATTTTCTCCAGTCCTACCACATGTTCTTTTGTCAAACAATTCTTTTGACTTCTCAGCAGAAAGTGGTTTTAGCTTGTAAACATTACTATCTCTTGTGCTTATTACTGCTGAATTACGGGTGGTTACTATGACTCTACTTCCACAGCCACTATCAGGTAAAGCGTAATTGATTGCTTCCCATGTTTTTCTCTCCCAAACGTCATCCACAACAATGTTGTACCTTTATATATTTGCACATATAACATCATGAGGTCAGGTATAAATTTGTAAAGGTGCATAGAATAGTTGTGCCTTTATATATTTGCACATATAACATCATGAGGTCAGGTATAAATTTGTAAAGGTGCATAGAATATTTGTAAAAACGGACAAAGTTTTCAACAATTTTAATATCTATTTGACGAAATGTCTGTGCACCATAGACAATATAAATTGATGACCCAATAGATATTCTTTTTTTTTTCTAGCCCAAGTGTCATATCCCAAACCTCAAGTTAAGTTAAAAAAAAAAAGGGGTTTTAAAATTTTTTCTTTCTTTGACAAATCTAGTTTAGGCCAATTTTAAAATTTTCCTTTAAAAGGAACTAAAATTAGAAAATAGTTAACTAGAAGTCAAAATTTTGAAACATAAAATGTGAGTTGGACAAGTGTTTGAGCTTTTTTTCATTTCGATTTTTTTGGTTTTCGGAGTTTCGACCCGCCGATATTTGCACATTTAACTAGAAGTTTTCATTTCGCAGCACAGAGAGGCCACGGCGTTGATGTTCGAGGAAGCGGCGGCCCTTGTCGCCATGCGCTTGAAGGCCGGGCGCCGACCTGCCAAGGCGCCGCGCTGGCAACCGCATATCTTCACCATGGAGCTCAACGAGGACACGCAGCACCCAAACACGCCAAAATCACCGCCCCACCGCGCCCCGATCGCTCCACGCCGAGCTGCACCGCCCGACTTCGTTTCGGCTATAAAAGGAGCCCAACGTCGTGCCCGCGCGTCCCCTTCGCTCCACCACCTCCCAGAGCTCGTCCACGACCCCGCCCTCACCGGAAACCGCCCTCCGCCGCCGACAATTTTGCGTCCTCCCCAACCTCGGCCGCCGCCACCCCTCTCCGGTGAACACCCCCTTCCCGGCCGTCCTTCTCAAATTCCCCGCACCAGTAACCTTGCAAGTCCCCTAGGAAGCTAACCGAGCAAGAGAAATAGGTAGCCGTAGCGCCGTTTGGCCGGCCCACGTGAGTCACCGCCATGCACCGCCACCCACATGCCGCCGGCCGTCGTTCCCAGTTGGCTGGCAAAATCACGCTCGTCATCACGTGTTCCCGGTCATAGGGAAAGTGCAGGCCAAGTTTCGTGCGAAACCGAGGTTTGTGCCGCCGGGAACGCACGCGCAAATCCGCACGCCCAGAGCGCATCCAGAGCGCCAGAGCGCGTCCGGAGCGCGCTCTGGCACGCTGCGTTCCCGCTCCGACAGAAGTCAAACGCTAACCTCAACCCCACTGTTGCGTAGAGTTCAACCCAAGGATTCTGGGACGTTAGTTGTTGCGCCCGAGACTTGTGGTCAAGTTGCCGGGAACGCGGACCGAAGTCGAGAGCGCGTCCGGTATCGCCGGAAGTGCGGTCGACCCATTCGAATCCCGTGCCAGCCCGGCAACGAGTCGCCTGAAGTCAAGGACACTGGCCCGTGAGCTTTAGAAAACGTCACACCCATCGCGAACTTTCACGTGTCCACGAAAACCCCGAACTTTCACGTGTCCATGAAAACCCCGAACTTTCCCGTGTCCACGAAAACCTCGAACTTTCACGTGTCCACGAAAACCCCGAACTTTCACGTGTCTGCGAAAACCCCGAACTCCCACCACAACCCACGGGTCCACGGGAAAATCTCCGATTTCGGACACCTGAGTGCCCAAAGGGCATGGACACTGGCCGAACCCCGTGTCCAAACAGATTTTTCTGCAGTCCATCATAGCACATTGCCGTTAACTTTGCCATCACATCCTAACTCCGATCATCACCACCAATATACCATTGGAACCCACACCATGAGCCCTACCATCCTAGCCTATTCAAATTCCATAATTTGTTTGGTGATTGTTTCTTTTCTAAGTTTTTTAGTTGTTCTTTGGTAGTCTTATTGTAGCTGTTGTTTGTAGCAGAAGAAGAAGAAGTTGAAGCCGCTCAAGAGCCCGAAGAGCCTGAAGAACCCGAGCCTGAGGCGAACTTCGAAGAAGCAACTGAAGGTAAGTCTTAACGCATCTTAAGCCCATTGAACCCATGTTTTATTTACCGCGCCGATAGACAGCGATGCTAGCCTACCTTGGAATGTGTTAAACATTGTGTAGTTTAATACCTATTTGATGTTAGGTATTTATATTTATGTCAGTAACTTGCTGTATAAATATAGATATTTCCCTTGGAAACCATTACCGACGTGTCCTTGATAACTATAGGAATTTCGCTCCTAGTTAGTTTTACGGAACGGATACTACCTTGTTACTAGAACTGCTTAGGACCCTATCTGCGGTGTCCTACACCGCCACACCATTTACCATTAATTTGCAAAATGAGTTAAAAAAGTTTGGTGGTGTGAGTATCAATAAAAGGGATGGAATTAGAACAACTGGTGCTAGGTGAAGAGGGGATGTTTTCGGCTGTGGGGTGGGGCTCACCTGAAGTGATGGTGATAGGTGTGTAGGCTTCGCTGTGGTCCACCTGCCGTGGACGAGACCGCCACTCCTGCCATATAAGGACTGCTTCGTTAGCCCTTAACTTGGTAATTCCCGTGCAACCACAGAACTTGTAATTTTTGGGCAGGACTTATTCTCTCTACGTATTCTTTTCACATCGAACCACTAGGGGGTCGGTAAGTGAAGACACAAGGGAACAGGAGAAGGGCGTGAGATGACTCGTTGCCTGGCCTTCGACGGTAATTGCCCGCGTCATGGGAGCGTAAGCCCACGGATATAGCCCCTGGTTTGGTAATACTCGGGATTGGAGAGGACCAGGAAAAGACGTGAATGCGGTGGATATTCACGACCCGGCTCCGAGAATGTACCGACGCGTCATCGACGGCCTGGAAAACCCCAAAGAATGGCCCCTGTTTGCACCTTGGGTGAAATCTGTGAAAAACTACGTAGATGTGGGATAGGCGTTATGCAACTCTAATGATCAGGAGTAGCATAACGTGTGGATACAGTGTACAACCTCTGCAGAGTTAAAAATCCTTCCGGATAGGCCGTTGACACGGTATTGATATGCTACTGTTCGGACGCCCTACGATTAGACTTTATTCATTGCCTTGATACGTGAGTGGGTGTAGCTACTTGTGTTTTGGAATTGCGTGGCTGTGTGCCTATGGCCGGCACGAGAGTGCTTACGCCCAATATAAAACTTGGGAACTGCGGAGAGGAGTGAAAACCTTTCCCAGGTTCACTCTACTAAAATATAGCAAATGATTTTCTCTCTTCTTTAAATTCTCTTCTAATAGGAAGCTGGCATGAAAACATGCTTTTCGCAAAACTTTAATCTCAAGCTTTCCTTGCTTCGCTACGGCGAAACCCTTTACCTACTTCTTGTTGGGATTTGCTGAGTACCTTTGTACTCGCTCCTTCCGTTGTTGCTATTTTGCTCAGAAGACGAGGATGACGGAGAAGATGCTGACTACAAAGAGTAGAAGTCTCGTTCGCCGTCAGGTTGCCTGTGGTGTGTGTATAGACTAGGTGTGGTTTGTCTAGAGTCGCTGTGCCGACTCATGCTTGTACTCTAGTCTTGTTTGCCGAACCTCGTAGGTTGTGTAGTGTGTTGTAATAAAGTACGGGTAATAAATACCACTTTGTTCTGAATGTGCGTACCAGCTACGGATCCAGGGAATGCTACAGGTGGCACGTAGACGCTCCTTTCTGAAAGTGGGCTTTACACCAAGACATGTAGAATACATGAAACCCCAATCATTTAGTAGTAGTGAAATTAAGAGAATAAATTGCCCTTGATTCCGAGCACTGAATTCACATAATGCAAGCATGCATTTTTAGGACAAACTGTAAAGGCATTTTTACTTTACTTTCAAAAGGTATTCATTGAGATCAAGAAGATGAAGATAATTAATGAAATTTTGAGATGCATAAATTGAGTACAACCACATATATGTCTTTGGCATTTGCGCAATACATAGGAGATAAAAAAGAATAAACATATATGAATCTAAAATAGTGGGTGATATGTACCTTTTGTTATGTAGGAATTTACGCAGTTCCTCACATAATCGCTCTGCAGTCCAGTTTGTTGTGTCGCTGCTATATACTTATTGTCAACAAGTTTTTCAAGCATCTCACGGAAAGTATTTGTTATGTTAGGATTTCGACCCATAGAAACAAAAGCACGACAATCAAAGGATGGTGCTTTATTAAGCTGGTCATGCGTAACTTTGGCAAGAGTTGTTTTACCTAGTCCTCCACATCCTATAATAGATACTATCTTGAGACGTTCATCCTCCTTTGTATTTGTCAACATTTGGAATAGTTGTTCCCTTGCCTCCTCGATGCCGACGAGCTCCTCCTCCTTCTTGTACAGATTGATCACACGGGGGTCGATGCCGGTATTACCGGGAGGAACATTGCCACTGAATGCATACCTGGCGTGCAGCTCCGAGAGCTCCTTGGCGAGGTTCTTGATGTCTTTGATCTTGTCAGAGATATGGTGGCGTTTCTTGATCTTCTTTATGGAGCTAGTGGCCTTGTGAGCGATCTTCTTGAAGACATTAGCATCAGCAGGTGCAGCTTCATGTTGGGCCACGCGCACCATGAACACATCAATAGCGTCCTCCATGTCATATGACAGCTCTCGGATACGCCGCGCCCAGAGCTTGTCTAGCTCACTTAGCCGCTCCGGTGGCACCCGAGACACCTCCACAAGAGTAGCATGCACCATTTACATCTCCCTGGCGAGGGACTCGACCTCACCCTTAAGGCCCCTCTGCTCGACATACTTGTCCTTAAGCAGCTGGAGCAGCTTGAGGAACAGGGGGCCCATGGCCCCCATGGCAAGCTCCATGATAGATCAGCGGCTCTATCTCCCTCTTGCTCCGCTGTTAGCAAATGGCAAAAGAGAAACTGTATGACAGGGAATTGATATAGATTAAATAGACATACATGATATAAATTAAATAGACATCCATGTGATAGCCAGCCCTGAATGTAGATACGTCACTTGTGGCATCACGCGCGCGAGAAAAAGAATGATTTTATAAAGAAATTTCTCATCTGGATGTAATCGTCGTACCTAATTACTCTCTCTTTGTAGACTTGTCGCTATAGGTTCGACAGGGCAAGAGTTTTTATGCATTCCAGGAATGACTAAGATGTACATTAATTATTGTGTAGACATCATGCATTATTGATGATGGACAAAGTTTAGTCTGTAAAATCTTTTATTGTATCGCTTTGCAATTTCTAGGCAACTTCGTGGTCGCCTTGATGGCTCGATCGGCGCCATTGGGACTCTGGTGTTTTATTTGACCCCTACTTTGGTTAGTCAACACCTCAAATGCAGATAGAGACCATATCTAGGTAGAGAGATGTCTCAGTCGCTTGTGGTCGTTGGCTGTAGCGACAATGGGTTGGTTGTCGCGTCTATATGTTTCTCCTTCTACTTCTTAATACGAAACACATCAAACACGATCTTGAAAAAAAAGAGATTATAATGAAAGCAACAACACCCTAGCTAGTTCACTAGCAGCTTAATAGTTAGGTTTATGTCTGAATGATGAACACTGGTTACATATATTACTATTGCAGTGTGCTGGCAACAAAAAAATATTTATGACGCTGGTCAATAGTGATGTGTGCATACATATTATTATTAGCAGCTATTTTTTCACAGTGAGAGAAAAATTCAGGAAGATAGCAAACATGTGAGTGGTTCACCAACCTGGTATGAAAAAAGCACCATTTTGTAAAAAACTAATTAATTCCTGTATGTGTTTATTTAGATAATACAATTTCCCACGAGTCAAAATAATCCTTCATCATATCTTTTAGCCTTGTAAGTTTTAGCATGAGGTAAATCATAACTAATCATCTGCACGTAGTTCTTCAATGTGCTACCTTCAGTTCAGCAATACCTACATCCAAGTCCATGTTCTTGATGCCACAGGCTGTCGGTCAACTTAGACAACATTAGAGACAAACTAGTGTTAGAGGCGCACTCTTTGTGCGCCTATTAAAGAAAAAATGGCACATAAGAAAAATAAAGGTGAAGTGATTTGAGTAGAAATGATGCTATTATCAGAGTAGTGAATTAGCGATGCTCTAAATTGAATTGTCTTTACAAATTTTCACTGAAACTATAAATAATCAAGAAATGCAGCTATAATTACTTTTTTTTTAAGTGAGCGGGAAAATCAATGGCTGCTCCATTTAAGCTGCTCAATTCAGATATATGCGTTATGTAGTAGTTAATAACAAACGAGATATAGATATTTTAAGCATGGACTATAAGGATGATGGAGGAAATTGGTTTTTATTATGTGACTTGTCTTATAAGAACATAAATTAAATGTTTCTGTGCACTTGCAGACAAGGCAATTTGTCCTCGCGCACTGTTTAAATGATTAAAAGCATCTCTAATAGTTCTCCAAATCAAGGCCCTAAATAAAAAATTAAGAAGCGATTAGAAATATAATTCTCCAAAAGCTCTCTAAATGAACTCCCTAAACTTAGCCACTTCCAAAAAATCACCCCTTCCTCCCTAAGTTTGGAGACTTGATAGGAAGTCCCAAAAGGCAAAATCCCAATGGTCACCGCCTGAAAATTGCTAGCCCCGCCTCCGTTCGCGGAGAACCTTGATTTATCCGTTATGTCTCAGTCCCGGCGACCAATCGAAGGCACACAATGCGGATGGAACATCTGTGCCATGGGTGGAGATGACGCGCGGCAGCCTTGGCCGGCTGCGTATAGGAACACAAGGTGGAGAGAGCAGCGGAGACAAAGGCCGGTTGGGCTACAGGACCGTGCACTGCTGTTTTGTACTATCTCATTTTCCTTTCTTTCGGTTTTTTCCCAAGCTCAACTAGTCAAACTAGCACTAGAATATCGATTACATTGGAGATCTAGATGATGTGGCAAAATTTAAAAATTCTTTTAGGAATGGTTATTGGGAATTGTTAGAGTGAGACCATTATTTTACTCCAAATAGATCTTTAAGACATGCATCCTAAATATATCTGTAAGCAGTACATAATAGTAGGAACTGTTGGAGATGCTCTAATGAATGCAAAAGGGAGTGGACTGTAAAATGTTTCATGCAGGTGTCTGTCTTACTCTTATCTATCGCATTCTCCTTCAAATATTTTTTTTAACTTACTAACACATAGAAGGTATTATTTCTTTTCCATGAGAAACCTTTTTTAAATAGTAAGATTCAAAGAATCACATGACCACCAGGCCACGAACAAGAACACAACAATCAGGAGAAATCGAAATTGCAAATGCCATGATCATTAAGGAAAACAAACCAGGGTCCACATGCAGGGCCAGCGCCCCTGATGATAGAGATTTGACCACAGTGTTAAACCTCAGCTTGGAGGGAAAGCCCAATGTCATGTGGCTCTGGAGCATATATTGACTTGGTACCACCTAAAAGGATTGATGTAGTGTCGAAAGAATATTATATGTTTTTCCAATAAGGGAAGGTTTTATTAAATTCAAAGATAATTATATCAAGGTAATACAACCATCTTGAATACACTCTCGACCTCTACATTACATGAGGCACACTGTGTAAGATTTAAAATGACAAAACAATCTAGTAGTAATCTATCGAAGACTAGATCGCCACCCATGTGCCTGAGAAAAACACTCTTTGGCCACCTGCTTCAATTGTTGACATGGCACCTAAACGAATTCCTAGGAAGCCGGCTTCTGTAATACAGCCCAGGTACAGAAGCAGTGAATAGCTGAGTAGATGACCTTTAATGGAGAATAAGCATGCTTTCTTTCAAAAATCAAACCATTTCTGCATAACCATATCGACCAACATAGGGCCGCAGCCCCTAGCAAAACTAATGACTTAAAATTTTTACGAATTCTCCCTAGCCAAGTGCCAAACAAGTGTGATACACTATGAGGAATGGAAAGATTTGTAGCCACCTGTACTACGGCCAAATTGTACAAGCAAAGCGACATCAAAGAATAAACATTTAATGGTCTCTTCTTTGTGACAAAAACAACATTTTGTGCTACCATGCCAGTTTCATTTGGCCAAGTTATCCTTTGTCAAAGCTGCACCTCTTTGTAGATACCAAAGAAATATCTTGATTTTTAAAGGAGTTTTCATAACTTTCAATGTACATTGCCTAAGATTTCATAACTCAAAATGTATCTTGTGTTCTATATACCGATATGTAATCAAGTAAATGTGCCAAATATGGAGGATACACATTCAGTGTCAGCTGTAGAGTGATAGAGGGTGCATTTCGATTCTATCTTGCTTGGGCAATGAAGCATTTTTCACTCCGTGCTTCTTGAACTGTTTGCTTCAGTTCATCCATGTACTAAAATTATATCGTTCTCGCTTTACAATACACATTTCTCTATTTTCAATACTCCTCAATCTCTATCTCTGTCCTCCTCATTTTCATTTTCAGTACACCCCACATTTTCCATCTTTCTTAATTCTTATGCCCACATCCAAAATAACTTATAAAATGGCATGGAGGGAGTATAGTAAACAAAATCAGTCATCATCAGGCATGCATGCAGGATTGCCACTCTGATGTAACAAAAGTAACAGTAAAAGAAAATATCATTCCTTTAACCTTAGCTGCTGTTTGGCTGTACGCACAGCAATGGAAATGTCAATGTAAATGAGTCACAGGATGATCAATGGTGGTATCCATGATTCCTCCTTTTGTTTATTTGCTGATGTTAATGTAATAGAATATTGACTGTGTTTAATTGTAAGCTAATGCAAATGTAACAATATATCATAATCTCAATTTTGATTGCTGGTGTAAAACTATGGGAAGAAACTCCAGAAGAAGGTAATCCCGAAATACTTGAGGAACCCACGAACTAACTTTTTGGCATTAATCAGATGAAAGCAAATATTAATTGCGGACAGGCCAGTGGCCCGGTGGTAAAGCGCATGGGAGCGCTCACGCTGGCGGGGGTTCGACCCCCCAATCCCGCACTCAGCCTCCAATGAAGGCAGTGGCAAGAGCCGTATTTCTAAAAAAAACTAATAATAAAAGCAAATATTATATCTTCCAGTTGTGGATACGATTCAGGAACAGCGACAGTAGTTCTTTCATTTTTGCTATATGGAGGTTATTATAATTGCAGCTTGGGCCTTATGGATTCATCGCAACAATATCATTTTTTATGGAGGCACTCTCTTTCCCCCAATGGAAACAGCTCTTTAAAGAGTTTTTTTATCTCATTAAGGCCCTGTTTGGGATGGCTTATTTTCTGCTTTTCAACAAAAATAAGTAGATTGTTTTCTCAAACAGCAAACTTTTGTACTGCTTTTTTCTTCCGCGCTTTGGCCATTTGCACTGCGAGGCCACGGCCGAAATCAGTGGCTCGCGACCAGCTTTTTTCGGGCGTGCGCGGCCACGGAAAATACAAGTGCCCCCAAGTTTCAGTTATTTACCCGCCTCCTGCCATCGAATAAAAGGCTAAGTCCTTAGCTCCACAAGCCACCCTGACCCCCATTTTCTTCCTCCAGCCGATGGAAAAGGAGAGAGAGCAGAGAGAGGCGTTGGAGAGGTGAACTAGGGTTTGAGCCCCCACCGGAACTCGACCCCGTTGCCGTCGCCGGAGCTCGTGCCCCTCCCGTCGCGCACAGGATCTGGAGCAGCCTCACCGTCACGCACCGGATCTGGAGCTGCCTCGTCGACCTGCGTCAGATCTAGAGTCTCCCGCCACCGGTTGAGCCCCCTGCGGCGAGCCCCTGCACCAGATCTCCTCCACCATTGAAGAGCCACCCATCACTGCAGACCAAGCTCAATAGGTATCTTTCTGCACGTCATTTTGTGAGATTCATCTTGTTGTTTTTTTTGGTTGTATTGGATTACGAATTTATAAAAAAAATAGAAATGGATGAACGAATCTATTATATAAATAATGTGATGTGTTGTCTGTATAGATGGAGACAACAGAAAAAGTCAGGAAACCCAGTGCTAAGTGGGATGCCCATGCAGCCAATATTTTCAATGAGATTTGTGTGCAACAAGTGATTGCAAATAATAAACCAAATGGTTGCTTGAACAACAGAGGTTATGCTAACCTTGTGGCTCAGTTCAATGAACGCGCAGGCAGGAATTATACCGGTACTCAACTAAAAAATAGGTGGGATACTTTGAAAGCTGATTACACAACATGGAAGACATCGAATCTCCAAGCCTCAGGTTTGGGAAGAGATCCTTGAAGTGGCACTATTGCTACTGATGCTACCTGGTGGGCAGAAAAAATTGCGGTATGCAATCAGTTTTTTCTAATAACATGGCATCCATATTACTTACATTGTGGTATGCTGAAAATCCTTTGTTTTGCAGGCTATTCCAAGATGTCAGAAGTTTAGATTTGCACCACTAGAAAATGAAGATGATCTAGAGATTATGTTCAGTGGTGCAACATGCACCAATGAGTCCGCAATTGTGGCAGGGGCAGATGATGTGGCCCACAATGTTAGTGAAGTTGCTGGAGATGCCAGCCCTGCTGCCACACCTATTGTTAACAGGCAAACAAACAAAAGGGCTATGCAAGTATCGCCACCAAGTAAACCTAAAAAGAATTTCAGGGATATGCAATTCAAACGACTTGTGGACACATTTGTGGAAAAAGCTAGTTCCAGCAAACTTTCAGCAACACCTACTCCTCATGATGTTGTTAGGAAAGAGATAACTGAGATGTTGGATTCTATTATTGCAGTGGGGGCAGAAGAAGGGAGTGATGAACATTTCTATGCCACACAGCTGCTCATCAAGAAAGAGTATCGTGATGTGTTTTCTACACTGAAGACTCCAGGAGGAAAGCTTGCATGGCTAAGGAGGACGTGAGAGGAGAGGAAGAAACATTAGATAACAATAGCTTTGCTCATGTATCCTTATTTAATTTTTATCGTTTGTGTGGACAAGTTTCTAAATTTTGAACCTGTGTGTTCTACTGTGTTGAACCTGGTTATTGCTCATGTATAATATATTTGAATGGTCTTATTGCTCATGTACAATCTATGGTCATGTTGAATTTCTTTGTATTCACTGCTCACAGATGGCTTTAAGCTCAAGTGACTCGAGTGTTGATGAGCTGATGAGCCAAGTGACAGAAGATGAAGATGACGACTGGCTTTATGAAGCAGCTGTACTTTCAGCTTATGCAATGCTAGATTACAGTGCTTCATCTACTAAGAAGTCAAGAAAAGTACCATATGAGACTGGAATGTAGTGGGTTCAGAAGCAACTTAGAGATTCAGATGATTGTTATGACATGTTCCGAATGAGGAGGTCAGTGTTCTACATCTTGCATGACTTGTTGGACAATGATTATGGGTTAAAATCATCGAATGAAATGTGTTCCTTAGAAGCAGTGGGGCTGTTTTTGTGGATGTGTGGTGCACCTCAGTCAGTTATACAGGCCAAGCACATTTTTTCACATTCTAAGGAAACTATCAGTAGAAAGTTTGCTGAAGTTTTAGACTGTGTAACTCAGTTGGCTGCTCATAATATCAAACCAAAAGATCCTACCTTTGTTGTAGTGCATAGCAAGCTTCAGGAGCATAGATCTTGGCTTCATTTCAAAAATTGTATCGGCGCTATAGATGGCACACATATTCCAGTCACTGTGCCGCTATCAGAGCAGGTTGTGCATATTAATCGGCATGGATATTGTAGTCAAAATGTTATGGCTGTTTGTGACTTCGATATGAGATTTATATTTGTGGTGGCTGGATGGCATGGATCAGCTCATGACACACGCATATGGAAGGATACTTTGATGAAGTTCAAGGAAAAGTTTCCACATCCACCGGAACGTGTTTTTTCACTTACTTTTTCCATACTCAATAGTGACTAACATCAAACCTGACCATCCGTCTTACTAAAAAAATTTATTCGAATGCATAAATTTATTAGTTACATTTGAAATCCCAAAATATAACAAAATATATTATATTTATCATACTTTTTTTTACTAAGATGAGTTAGCAGAGTTGATGTTAGAAGTAAACAGTGTCAATATTTTAAAACTGAAGGCAGTATATGGGATGACTTAGTTTATTTTTACTGTATCAATTCTATTTTTTTTCAATTATTTTGATCCACTTTTTATGTAATTGCAGTAGTGAGCTATTTTAAAAATACATAGAACTGTATTTCACTTAGGCCCTGTTTGAATACAAAGTATTTTTAGACTTTTAGAAGAGTGCTATGATTTTATCAAAAAAATTTGTTTTAGAAAGTGAGTATGTGTTTCAATGCAACAAATTTTATAGTTTCAAAAACCATAGTATTGGTAAAAATGTAGCTATTTTGTAGTTTCAAAAACTTCACTCATGACCTTTTTTTTTATCTAAATCATAGTTTTGCATGACAATGCTTTTAAAACTCTAGTTTTGTAATACCTTGGTATTGAAAAACAATAGCACCCAAACAGGGCCTCAAACTTATTCATATTGATAGTGACCTGTAATTTGGAAATTTATTTTAAAATTTTTATGGGTAATTTAAAATACACTAGAGAATATTTTAGTCTGTACTTTCCAAAATGACAGTATTAGGTAATTTAAAAACAGATGGAGTGATAGTCCGATTTTTATAATGACAATGGTGGGTAATTTAGAAACTTGGGGACAGGTATTATACATAGTCCACTTTTTCGTAATGACAATGGTGGGTCACTTTTCCTTTTGTTTCTCTCGATTCACATGAGAGTTTGTACACCTTGAAAGCAAACATGAATACCATCTCTTTTGATAGCTAAATGCATTGGAGTATATAATACTAGATGTCATATTTAGGATTTGGCCAATATAATCCACCAGCTTACACCTCACGCAGGTGTGGACATGAAAAAGAGCTAGCTCCGCTACAGCGCAAATGCCAACTGAAATCTCGCCCGGCGCGCCAGCTTTTTGTGGGACGATAGTTGGCGTCGCCATGGTATCATTTTCAGCAAACAAGAACTACAATGAAATTTGGCATTCATGTTCATATTTACTCACTGACCCAGACAAATGTAAAGCTTTTGTTGGATATGTGACACACCAAACTGTAAGATTGCTGGTAATTTAAAATTTCTTACAGGAACATCTATTCTGTTTAGGATCTTAACTGTATGCACCTCACATCATAAATTTTAGCCAACTATAGATATGTTGTTCTGCACAGGGCTTTTACACGGTCACAGTAAGGCAACATATCTGTAATTTCTGGAGTTTGGACTACTACAGCTGAGTATATTTATTTCCAATTTTTTTAGGGTGAATACCATGGCACGGCTAATATTTGCGTTGGCGCAGATTTATTTCCAATTTGTCCTCTTGGTTAGATGTTGCGTTTCACTTGGCTGCTTCGATTCTGATGTTGGCGCCGAGCTGCAAGCGTCGATCGACGATTCAGGTTCGAGAATAAGAAGAGGTTACGTCCCCTGTGGTCTTCCATTTGTCCCTCTCGCGTCGTCCTCTGTCCTGCACGGCAGAAAATCGAAGCTGACTCGGTCGCACCGGCCGGCCTCCCTCGCGCAACAGGTCGCTGCCGGCCGTCGCGATGCCATTGCACTGACGCGCCCTCGTACAACGCGCGGGCGACCGCACCATTTGTTACTCCGTGTGCAGGATTCGCCCGGCGCGTAGCAAGCCGCCTGCCGTAGCGAAACATGTCGTCGTCGAAGCGGTGGACGTCCGCCTCCGGTGCGGAGCTGCCGGGACGGTCGCCGCTCCCCTCCCCTGCGCCCTCACCAGGTCGTCTGAGCCTGCGGCGTTCGTCGTCCCGCTCGGACCCTGCCCCAGCCGCCGGCGCAGCTTCCTTCGCCCGCAAACTCTGGCCGCCTTCCACGGCCTCGTCCGGCGATAGCAAGAACGGCAAGAAGGCCCCGCGCGCGCTCTCGCCCTTGGCCGCCTCCGCGTCGCCTGCGGCGTCGGCGTCCACGTCCTCGACCTCGGCGACCCTCGCAGACCACCTCGCCAACGACGACACCGTCCCGGTGGCGGCGTCGTCGCTGTTGCACTCCCGGCAGCGCAGTTGCACCGAGCTGCCGCGCTTCGCCGACGACGCGGATGCCGAGGCCAGGAAGATCGGCAAATCGTCCGGCAAGGGCCACGCGTTCGGTCGCTCGATGCGGTTCCTCCCGTCCACCAAGCCCGCGGGCGTCACACTCACCCCGGGCCGAGTCGCGCCGTCCGACCTCCGCAAGCTCGCGGGCGCCGCGTCCCTGGATGCTGGTGCGGACGTCGCGAGCTCCGGGTCGGAATGCAGCGACGCCTCCAGGGGCTCCACCCCGAGGACGGTCTCCAAGCCGCGCTCGCCGCTGCTCCCCCGCACGAGCTCGGTCCGGCTGCTCGGGTCCAACAACACGCAGTGGGCGCTCTCGCCGGGGCGGCGCAGCGGGTCGCCGCTCAAGACGACGACACTTCCCACGGTGCCGGAGACCAAGTGCAAGAAGAGCCTGATCAGCCTCGGGTGGGGCCATCTCTTCAACCGGAGGAAGCACGCAACGGAAGATGCCTCCCTGGCCGCCGCCGCGGCCACCTTGCTGTCCTCGTCGGTGTCATCACGGAGCAGCAGAGGCGGCGGGGAGGCCGGCTATCAGATGAAGATGGCCCATTGCCGGCTCTTGCAGTGGCGATTCGCGAATGCCAGGGAAGACGCCGTTGGCAAGAGGATACTGGCCAGCGCCGAGGTGGAGTTGATGGGTACATGGGCTAGCGTGTCGGAGCTGAGAGGGAAGGTGGCGAGGAAGCGCGTGCAACTTGAGAAGGAGAAGCTGAAGATGAAGCTGAATTATGTGCTCTCCTCCCAGGTCCATATATACTTCTATTGCTCACGCATCGCTCGCTGCACATTCTAATATGCCATCAAACTCGATCACACTTTTTCTGATTCTGATGGGTTTGTGCACCTACGGGATGGATGATTGCGCAGATGAAATATCTGGAGAGCTGGGATCATATGGAAAGCCAACATGCTTCTGCCCTGGATTCCACCGTAAGCTGTGCCCGGGCAGCAGTTTGCAGAATTCCTCTTACCAATGGTGCCAAGGTAATACATTTTCGATTAAGTGATTGCACAAATATAATCTTATGTCTTCACAATGTGATTCTGAGCGTCTATTTCAGTGATGAACTAGCTTGTCTACTAGCTCTCCTCATAGCTGAAATGATTTGGATACCCTGCAACGATGCTATATCCAATATTATCACATTTCTTTTTCTTTGCTTCTAGTAAGTACAAAAAATATCGCACATAATATAACGTAATGACTGAACTGTTATGAGCTCTTCAGGCTTCCATACCGTCGTTGGCGTCTACTCTACAACATTTGCTCGAGCTCGTGATGACAACGAAGGCAACAACGCGACCATTGTGTCCTACGGTAGTACTATCTAAGTATCTCAAAGTAACCTCACAGAGGTTTGGGCGTGCACTCATGTACGTAGATTATATATACTGATCAGTGGATCTTTAATCTATGCATGTCCCTACATAGGCTCAGGAGACGACGTCGGTAGTCTCGGAGCTGGTGCATGTGACAAGAGAAGAGCAGGCCCTGTTGCAAGACTGCCTCGAGCTACTTGGCCGGCTCTCTTCGCTGCAGGTATGCAGCGTAGAGGACAGTGTTCTTTCAGTGGATCGCCTGGCAATTGTTATATTGACAGCATCTATCTGTCCTGATCGGCTTGTTTGATGTTGGTTGTTAATATATGCAGGTGGAGGAGCAAAGCTTGCGCTGCCATCTGGTTCAGTCGTCGTCATCGCTTGCTAGTGTGATTGTGGAATAGTAGGAGCAACTCGAAATGTGGTATAGACTTTACATCAGATTATCCAGAACAGTACTTTGTTGGAGAGAGAACCTGGTATCTACATCTGAGAATGCAAGCGGGCGGCAGTGTGCGTGCTATAATTTTTTTTTAACCATGTGATCGATCAGCATGCATGTAGGAACAATTGAAAACAAAAGGTAGGAAAAGGAGAGTAGCGGTGAGTGCATGGCTATACAAAACTCAAGAGCATATTTGATGTAAATGATACAAATTCATCGTTATGTTTTCTGCTATAGGGACCTTTTCCAAGAATTATGTTTTCTGGTAGGGACCTTTTTCGAGTATTTTAGATTAACATGGGTCTAAGTGATAGGGAGTGAAAACTTTGAACGGCGTGTCAAGGCAGCTGAGGGTGAGAGCTTTTGTTCTTGTCAGAGTAGGACTTGAGAGATGAATGTTTGGATAGATTGTGGCCCTGTTTGGTGCTGTTACTTTCCAGCTTTTCAACTGAAATAATCTGCTTGTCCTGCCAAACCACAAAATTATCAGGTGCTTTTCTCCACCGCGCGTCACGAGTTTGCACTATGGGCTAGGGAAAGGAAAAAACGTCCCGTCACCCGCTTTTTTCAAGCTTCCGTGGAGACGAGAAACCAGAGTGCCCCTAAACTTCGCAAAGTATTTACGTGCTTTTGCCATTCAATAAAAGGGTGATCCCCTCAGCTCCACGGGCCACCGGACTCCGTTCTATCCCCACCCATGGAAAACAAGCGGGGTAATTCAGGAGAGGTCACCCCTAAGCAACGCCATACACAGAAAGCCACTAGTAAGCAGGGCCTCCTGAGAACGCCAAAGTTAAGTGCTCTGCCCTCTTTGCCCTCATCCTTGTATTGCCAGGTATTTTTATTTTTTTAAACCCAAAATAAACATGGGAAAGGACAGGGCTGCCCCTGCTACGACAGGTTATGAGGCATGCCCACGAATCAAAACTCACCCTTCAGAAGCTTGAGATTGCGGCCGGCTTCATCCACGGCGCCGAGGTGTGGGTCTCCAGCGCTCTACCCACTGCCGGCCGAGCTCGCCGTTTGCGCTGCCACGACCCGCCTGGCTGCCCACTCGCCCCGCATGTGTGACCCCGCTGGTCGCCTGCCCACCCTGGCGCGCGATGCGCCTGCCCGCTCATCCTGGC